>JABSTQ010005756.1:0-69855 GCA_013358835.2 Ixodes persulcatus
GCACACTTCGCTTCCTGCTCTACACAGTCATGGCCATCCATAAGCTATGCAGACTCTAAAGCTCCAAACCCTGCACACAGGGATCGCACAGCCACCGTGAATTGGGCCAAGTTGGAAATTAAGGGAGAAAACGTGAAAGTAGATATACAACACAAATATAAAAAATGTCAATGCACAACAAACCATGGTTTAATGCTTTGCTTCATTTTCTTCACTAGCTTGGTTATCTGCTCCTTTTAGAACGCAGTTTCTAGTTGCCCGTATCCGCGAATTGCGGCGTCGCCGTTGGCGTAACCGCCCCGCTAAATTAGCGGAAAACTGAATTGTGTTGAGGTAACGAACATACATTTTTCGCTAAATTCAGTGGAGAAACTGAATATGTTCATGGCTGACGTGACACGAAGTAATAGACGTCATCTTCCCCGCAAAACTTAGCGGGGAAACTGAATTGTTGTTGAGGTCTGGGTGTCAATTTTCCAGCTAATTTAGCTGGAACTGGTAGGAGGGGATGGTATCGAGGAGGGGAAGGGGAGGGTATGGAGGAGATGGATGGGAGGTACACCGGAGGAAAAGGGTGGGTACGGAGGAGGAGGAGTGGAGGAGAAGGAGGATGAGGGGTAGGTGGAGGAAATGAGGAGGAAGAAGGAGGGGATGAAGAAAGGACGAGAGGAGGACGGGAGGAGGGGAGGCGGGAGAAGAGAGGTGGATGGTAGAAGGACGAGGAGAGCGGGTGGAGGAGGAGGCGGGTCATACCCTCCCCTTTCTACTCTCCCCTCCTCCTCCTCAAGAGCTGCGCTCTAATTTCGCATTACAGAGATTTGTAAATGTCTTTTCAGTTTTCTTCTTTATTCTGAGCTATAGATAAAATTTTGTTTGAAAGACGCCCCAAATTCAGTGGGACGTTACACACCACACAATGTAACTTTTCTGGTCGAGTTTCATGGAAGGCGCGCTGGTGCAAATTGCTTTCTTTAATGGCCATATTTCAACCATTTCTTGTGCATACGGCTTTTTTTTCTTGCAAGACTGGTGATGCTGCTAAACACGGCACTGCATTTACAAGTGCGGGCAATGACCTACTGCTGTTTTCTTGACAGACGCTCTATGATCTTTTGTACTATCATTTATGCAGCTGCTTATGTGACGATGTAACATTGTCACGTGATAGTGCAATGGGGTAAAGAACCTCTCTGTCACCGGAGCATTTATATCTTGTAACAAATGTTGCATATTTTGTTTCTGGTTGATGTCGCAGTTTACTGCTAAACATAAAAACGCCTTGTTTGGAGCAGAGCACACGGCCTTGATGTCCTTCCTAGCGGCTCTTTTTATTTTAATTCACGGGTTATGCCATGAATGTAGTGTACTATTGCGATTTTTGCTGAGTTCTTTTCTTCTCTCTTCCATTTGTGTCAGCTGATTTGTCTTTACGTTTGTGCAGAGTTTTTAAGATGCGCATGCCAGGATACCAGTCGGATACCCGGAATCCCGCATGCTTGAGAATTGCTTTTAAAACTTTTGCCAAATATTTGGTAATAATATTGTTTGTATTGGATTCGATGGTATTGGAGTCTGCGGCTCTCCCATATGTATCGGTGATCAACAGTATTGGACACAGGATCTACCCTTGACAGTCGCGCCTCCCGCGACTTCCGCTTCCACTTGGTGTTCCGCTGCGGTTGCACCCCCTCCGCCGATGTGTCTCTCCACCAACCTTCCAGCCGCCTTTTCGTCACGTCTACCACCGATCGAACGTTCTTTTGTTCTTCCTCTCCATGCTTTGCACCGATTCGGAAATCCAGTGCTACTGGTAGCACCGTCGTACTATGGACCGGTACAATGTGTCGGCACTGCAGCACCAGGTGCTCCGTCGTCTCGTCGGTCTGCCCGCAGAGTGTGCACGTCCTCTTCTGTACCTCCGTGAACCAGGCTCTCCACTCCCGGGTCTGTAATGTACCATGCGGGCCTCTGCGAGGAATCCACTGCCTTCGAGTTGTCGTACCAGGGCTCCTTCCTTATGCCTCCTTCTCAGCGTAGTACGTCACGAGAGACGGCTTCGCCGCCGCTCCCGCTCGCCATCTCTCCGTCTCCACTGCTCGGATGCACTTTTTGATTGCCCCTGGGCCCATTCGGTTCTCGCCCGCTGACTATCTGACGTTCTAGACCGATGTCGTCACTGAAGCTCGTGTATGACACTGCTAGGAACGCCTTTCGAAGCAGCATTGATTTTCTTCGTCCCTTTGCAACGCTCATTTAAGCTGAAACGAAGGAGATGTCTAAATTTAGTTGCGTAGTATAAATAGCAGTCTCGCGATGTTATGACGCAGCCTAAAAAAATGTTAGAGCACGCATGACTGGTAAAGCAAAGAGTTGTAAAATTGGCCCCAAAAAAAGGCACGTAAAACCGAATATAACTTTAGACTCCCGAGAATGTATTCTGAGAAGTTTCGAGCTCGTGCAATCCGATGTCCAAATGTGATTTAATTAGAAATATATTGTCTGCTCTTCGCAATATTTATGTGTAATTGGGAACATCATTGCACGCATCTCTATTAGAGAAATAGGGATGATAACCAACCAAGTCCTGAACAGTTAGGAGTCCGACGTTTCAAAGCCGGTTCGGTATTTTCATCAGGGGGGACTTTCTCACGTGGAGAATCCGTGGAGAACTGTCCCATAGAGAAACAGACGTCATCAGCCTTGAAGCGAGCCAAATGGCGCCTTCCCCTGTCCCAATGTCCCGTGTAGAAAAAATCTGATAGATAGGCTCCCATTGGCTAGCGCGTGTCATCAAGAAACAGGCTCCCATTGGCTCTTGTGCGGCGTAGTTCCCAAAGACGCCACCAGAGAAGCCCTCTCCAAGGCGGCGCAGTGCACGCAGCGGCCCGGCCGCCGGTAAGAGGTGCGGCGGTGCGATCCTGGCCGCAGCAGAAACCGCTCGGGCAAACTCCGAAGATGTTGCACGGCCGAGCTCAGCGTGGCGAAGTTACTTCCACGAGAGCGGCGCCTCGGCCATCGGCAAACGAACGGGGCCGTCCACGCCCACTACGCCGTAGATGAACTAAATGGAGCAGAAGAAGGGGGGCTCGGCGGCCGGAGTGGGCTAGCGCACACCATCTCGGAGCACGTGGAACGAAAGCTCGCGCTGCAGAACCCAGGGTCTTTTGTCTTCAATCCCCACCCTTGCCCGTTTCGATTTTGATAAAGCATCGTACGGCGTACGGTCGTGTATCCCTACTGTGTGGTATAGTAGTGGTTAACTAAGCTATAGCAGTTGTACCGCACTGGCTAAATTGCTCATCTACCAGCGAGTGACTCGTCGGAAATTTGAAATGGCTGGCCATCTTCACGCTGTATAAATATACACTCAACACCAATTAATATTTGAAGCAGAACAACGACCTTCGTGATTTCGCCTTCACAACTCATAAAGAAGTGCTTAGGTGTCCTCGGATTTTTGTTCTCAAGTGCCCTTGTCCGTTGACATACGCCGATGGTCAAATGGCTGTGGACCTATTGAGCCTGACCTACTGAAACGTCGGGCTCCTAAATGTTTTGGACTTGGTAGGTGAAGGTGTGTCTTTCACACATTTTGACCCAACCCGACGGAGTTCCGTTAAACGTGTTTACGTTTCAAACCTGCATCTCTATACAATTTATTTTTTGCAGTAAGGCGTACTCTAGGGGATTATTTAGAAGAATACCAATAAGTATCTCTCTTTCTGCACATTTCATGTATTGCCTTCACATCTACACTTCAAAAAAAAAAAAAAAAAACCGTGCGTCTACTTTCCCGCACAACACTCAGAGAGCCAATCACCGCAGCTTACGGAGACAGCTCAGCGAATGATGATGCCGAAACATATGGTTAGACCGAAAAACGCGGTCTGAGTTGTGCCATTAAGCAATTCAAGCATGACGTTTTGCATTGCTTAATATCACAACTCAGACGTCATTTTTGGTCTAAACATATGTTTCAGCCTCATCATTCGCTAAGCTGTCTCCGTAAGATGCGGTGATTGGCTTTCAGAGTGTTGTGCGAGAAATTAGACTCACGGGGTTTTTTTAGAGTGATAATGTGAGCACACAGTCCTTTTTGGCGTAGCCCGCGACCCGAATTTCACACCGCCGAACAGCGAACAAAAAAGCGCGCTCCGCAGACTCAACACATGGCGTATTCTCCAGTATCATCCTCCCGTGTCGGTCTCAAGCGGTTATGTGAACTTCATACAGTCAATTTATTGATGACAATAAAACATATTTTATATCTGCCTGAAGACTTGAGAACATAAATAAAGGGCGGATCACCCTAAAGACATACATCCTAAGTAAATGCACTCCCCCAAATAATCTTATATATGCTCTGCAAATCTTTTCCGGCGTTTTTATCCTCGATTGGCACGTCTATAAGTGATTTGGGAGAACCTTAAACAAATGTTTTATTTTGGTGCTGATTAAAATAACATGAGTTTCCGACGCATATTCAACTTCTCAAACGCATAGGTTGCTCCTTTTATGTGGTGAAGAAGTATTTTATGTGTCTGTGGGCTGGACGAAAACAAAGTACAGAGTGGTGCCTGGCGGAACAATGACGATTGCGCAACGCAAACCGTCAGAAAGTGACCAATTAAGTAGCTGTAATGTCGAGCAGAGAATAAAATACTACTTCATTCAATTTAACAACAAATGTAAAAAAATAGCAAGGGTGATATTTATTTGCAAGTTGAATTGACTGGCATCTTGACATGAACCAACCACACTCTTCAAGCTATGTCGAAAATGTTCACTTCGGTACGCGCTATTTTAGGCCAGATCCGATCTGAGTACGAAGGTCATTTTTTCCTGCCTGATTATTCGCCTGCATCACGGTGCTGAGTGTAAACAATATTGGTAAGGAAAGCAAGCGTCGTGATTGCTGCTTAGTGTTTCTATAAAAGGTAGCTTGAAAGGGTTTGTCTTGAAACTTTCCTGACATTTTGAAGATATTAAATTGCTTTAGCTCAGTTGCGTCGTCATCATATATATTGTGAAACGGATTTTGTAAACTAGATTTGAGGACATATGGCGAGGACGTGTTCATTTCATAATTTCATGAACTTTAATTAATTCCTACGTTCAAGAGCACAGCGGGATTCGACATTTTAATACTGCGACGCAAAGTTGTAATATTAACGGGTATTTTAGGCAACCTACAGCACTGACAACATTTGTATTAAGGTAAAATATATACGACTGAGAGAAAAAAATAGACGTTGAGTCATATATATTAATCTAGCTTTCTTTTACTGTTTCATCGAAATTAAATAACGCAATTTATTTTTGTACTTGAAATTAAAAGTCGATTCTACGAATGATAAAAAGCTATATACATACTCGTTTCACTATTGAAATAGTGCCTATTGCCAGAGAAACGCGGAAAATATATTCTCAGTTTTGCGGTTCAATCCGGTTGAAACCGGTTCAAACCGGTTCGAACCGTTATTTGTTGCTCCCTGGAACTGAACCGGAGCTGAACCCCAAGCCGTGAACCCGAACCGGAACCGAACCGATAAAAATTTCGTTTCGACACCCTGTGTGTCACATTAGAGACAAGATGTTCGACGGATCGTACAACGCGTCAGAGGGAAGTCCGAGCTTGGCTAGGCTCAGGAAAATCTAGGTATCCCGCTCATTTCGCCTCTCATGAGTCTAGCGCTTAAAAAAACATTAGTACAAATGTGTATGGACTCTAAATATATCAAAATGTTTCTTGTAACTTTGAAATCGGGAAAACAAATCTTTAAAAAATGTAAACATTAAAAAAAAACCAAACACGTAGGAAAATTAAAAGAAAAAAAAATATGGGCACGGGACAAGAAGATATTATGTTTCTTTAAAGAGGACTTTGTTTAGAGTCCTCGGCATCAGGCCTTGAAACGTTTGCTTCACCAGGTTAATTATAAAGAAAAAGAGACAAAATTTAGTAGCGAGATTTCTGGCAGCCACTTTTTGAGGAGAGTATTGTCAACGGTAATTGCAGAGGCATCTAGATAAGGGAATTTTTGTGTTCATATTCGTTATTGTACGTATCATCATGTAGCTGGTGTATTACAATGGGCGTAGTGAATTCATGCTTTCTTGCTACATTTACCGTTCCCAGAGAAATTAGCGAAGCTTCCAATTCCAAATCGCGCAAATATTTGCTCTTTGATTGGTTTATCTTAAAATCTTCTCTATAATAGAACTCTGCACTTTACGAATCCCCTCTTGAACGCCGGGTGTTTTTATTCTTGAAGATGTGTCTCTTCATGGCTCACCTAGTGTATTCATTTGCCATTTTATATTGTAGGCTTTGTTTTCTAGTCAAGTCAAAACACTTTTCTAAACAAACAAAACTTTCCCTTTGGTTTTTTCCGCTCAGTAATACATGCCTAAAAGACCATTGTGTTATAAATAAAACGCTGTCCTGAGGTGTCATATATTGTACTAATAAACGAGCCACACAAATAAGTCATAAATATAATGCTTATTTTTAAGAGAAGTTGTTTAATCACTGACTCGAATAAGTAGTTTCATAACTTGTATTTTTGAGCGACACAGGTCCTTGTCGGTGCCAGACGTGCGGGCGTGCTTGTATCTCAAGATGTGAGTGTTTCTTTTTGGTTATTTGATCGCTATGTTACACTGCATAAAACACTTCTTGGACATTTCTGTTTTAGCGTCCCATTTGGCGAGAAAGTGTTCCAAAACGCCTCTTTGGTGGATTAGACCGTAAGGAGGTGTACGACCGCCAGACTGCATCACAGAGAACGCGTACGGAACGACTGTCGAGGAGGCAGCAAAGCTCGCTCCGCCATTGGTTGACATAAGAGAAAAGCAAAAGCGCATTGGTACTACATCTGGCAAGCAAACAAGCACACTAGGTGCGTCAAAGGCAGGCGGAAGGAATTCCGGAACGGTAAGCAATCTCATCGCAGGGACCGGTGCGTCATGGTGTGGGATATCGCAATGCTGGTGGTAGTTTATCAAAATTCCGGCAAAAAAAGGTAAGCGCACGCAGGCGTCCAAGACGTCGCGGCGTCTTAAATGATGTGAATATTAGTTTCCATCGGTGTTTTGGCTCCAGAGCGAAAGCTACCGTAGAACAGGCGTCTGCCCGATCCAGCTGAGCTGTCGTGCTACTGTTAAGGTCGCAGCAGAAACATCTTGGCACATGAGTGATGTAATTATGCGTAAATTGAGGAACCACAAAGCACGCGGTGAACACAACAATCAAAATGGGCTCACAGCACAAATCCTGAATGTAAGGTAGAGGTAAGGTTGGTTAAGGCGTGAGGTTGATGAAACCATTAGGCGCTGGGGAATATCAGCCATTACCGTTAAGGCCAATTTCTGAACTCTTTTTTTACGTTCCGCCCATCAAAAACTTTATAAAAAAGGACCATCAGAAAAATGTGTGATGCTCGTCCGTCAGACTGATGGTCTGTCGTTTTTTGGTACACAAGAAAAAAAAATATAACCAGCCTCAACACGGAAGCTCCATTTTGTTGCATTCTCTTAGCGAGGATGTGCCTTCGTAATGTGAGAGAGTTCCTACAATGAAAACGGGGGGGGGGGGGGAGAGAAGCGGTTTTGTCCAGATAGCCGAAGTATTTGTCTGCGCGGTCTTAGCGACACGAAAACGCCTACTCCAGCGCAAACTCCCCAGCTCACCGACGCTATAGTAAGTGACAGTTTAACAGTTCAGCGGAAGCTCATGCCGCACCTTTTTCCTCTAACAGAGCGAACGCTGGAGAGAAGGTAGCCTCCTCTCCAGCATTCTCTTTACTGAAGTGGAAAGGGTAAGAGGAGCTTCCTCTGAACCCTTGACCTGTCACTGACTATCACATGTTTCCTAGAAACACTCGGCTCCGGAGACACGTGAACCTTTTTCGAGCCTACTCAGTGGGTTTGAGGCTAGGCTCTCATCGGCGTCCCCGCTAACCCTAACCGAGTGGACTCTTAATTGGGATAAGCGCAGCCTGCGTAAGCGCAATTTCAGACAGTTATGGCGACTATATTATCGCCTGTTCCTGCTGTTTTGGCGTTTCATGGTGTATGCATTTACCCGACGACATTGAGAAAGCATTTCACTATATTTAGAACAAAAACAAAGTGTAAACTATTTTGGTTGTACATAAACGGGAGAGCGAATGCGACTGGAATATTTGTTTGACGATAAGGTTAAATGTTCCGCCAGCTGAGCCGTTTTTAATCGACAAACCGCTTAGCTCTCTAAACTAATTTACAACAAAATATAGCCGAAAAGCAAACATAATTAACGCGCACAAATAACGTTATTACCGATCTACACTGCAGAACTTGAACATTCAATTTAGCGAGTGTCAACATTCGAAGAATATATTGTACATACCACACGATGCAGCATTACTTGAAAAAACAAACAAAAAAAAACATCTATTTGTGAACGGTCTAAAATGACACAGCACAACAGTGTCGACCACACTCACATCTGAAGAACGAACAAATCTACATGACCTCGTTTTGTGAAATGTTTTGGAGAGAGCTTCCTGTTTTGACAACACAAGCCCGAAGGTAAAGGAAAAGTCACAACCGTTCGTTTGGAACCGAATCAGTACAGTTATTTTAGTGATATCTGTGAATGTCTCTGTGCGAATTATCTCTTGGGGCGGGAAAAACGGTTGTCATTGTCGGCAAAATCGCGTCAAGGGCCGTTGGTCGTTCATCTCTTTGTTCCATTTGAACGTCGAGTAGAAACGCTTGAGGGGCATGCACGTACCAGCCTTATTTCTCACAGTGTAATATAACATAAAAGGGGTACATAGCATACAGAAGGCAAATAAAGCGGACATTTCCGAGAGAGGTCGAAAAGCTTGGAATGCAAAACCGCAAAACATAGACTTAAAATTGCACTGTGTAGGTTTCAAGGCGGCGGGGGGGGGGGGGGGGGGCGAGAGTCGCACCAGCTGCATCGTCATCAGCAATATGGCGACGTCCTGGGAGAGTTTTCTGGAAAGGTGCATAGGGGATACTTTTGGGTTTCTTCCCTTTCCGCTCGTTCTCTGTAATTCCGAATGGGAAGGTTTGGCGCCGAGAAGCTTCTTTCTGCGAATATTCAGCACCACATGAAAAGATCCAAAGAAGCGTAGGAAGAGTTCCAAATGGGCAAACGTTTACACAATGCTACGGTCGGGTCCAAATTTCGGCGGGATGACGGTTGGAGCTTTGGTGAGAGGGAAGCGTAGGGCAGTTCGTATCCGGGCGAAGAAGCTTGACGGTCAAGTTTCAAGGACGGTGGGATGGCGGTTGTAGCTTCTTGAGAGGGGGCGCAGGGTGACTTTGTGTCCGGGCGGGCATGGGTGACCTGAATGATAGCGTACAATAGACCAAAGTTAACGCGCAAACAAAAGTGCTGTCTCAAAAAAAAAAAAAAAAAAACGACACGGTCACTTGTGTTGTTTCGTGAGGCATGCATGAGTCAGACCTGAAAAAGAACAATGTTAAACCTAAGACGACAAAAAAATATCAAAACCTGCAAATAAAAGAGAAAAGCTGATGGTCCAGTTCCGGCCACAAACACAGTACCACTGCTAACAATAAGATAAAAAATGTCCCCTTATCGCTGTTGCTATTCGTCTGTTAGCATTTTAATCGATGCCAGAGTACGGGGGCTTTCATTTATTCCTTGTTTAATTGCGTTGAATCGGTAAATTAGGTAGGATTCCCGCTGTTCACGTTCGCGATTTGATTTAAATCCAGATTCTAGGAGCGTCACTGACAATTTATCAAACGAGTGTTTTGGCAGAACGAGATGTTTGGATAGAGGCAATGTCGGAAGATTTATGGCGTGAGATTTGGGATTATTAAAGCGCAGTCTAAATCCCGTTCTAGTCTGCCCTATGTATTGCATTTTACATACCGTACACTCAAATAAGTACACGACATTCGACGAGGCACATGTTAAGTGCCCTTTAATTTTGATCGAGAACTGCGACTGCGTGCTGCTGGCCGTGTTTGTGTGCTGCATCTGTTTACAGATCAGACATCCTGGGTGCATGCAAGGCCTACATTCGCTAGATGGTGGAGATGAATTGATTCGAGAATTTACTAGCGTGTCTTTGAGGTTACGCGATCGTCTGTGGACTAACCCAGGGGCGGATGGAAACGCGCGTTTAAGGCGCTCGCTTTGTTCGAGAATGTTATAATGTCGTCTTAAGATAATATTTACATTAGGATGGTTCATGCTACGAGGGGCGTTCATAAAGTTCGTATTATTGTCACGAAGGAATTGAGATTCAGCAATCAAACTCGAGTAGGAGTTGAGACTTTTTCTACATGTTCGCCACCAAAAAGTTACCCAGTTTTTCCAGCGATGCACCACATGCCGGAGGCCATTGTTATAGAACTCCTCGTCTTGAGTGTTCAGGAATAGCTCGACTTCAGCAATCACTTGGCCGCCGTCCTTGAAATGCTTTCCTCTTATTTAACCACACTAGAAGCGTCTGTGTTATTTAACCAAAAGTGTCATAAACTGGGAAGTTGTCCCCGAACAACTCTCCCAGATTGGAATGAATATCCTTGGCATTGCTTCCCTTCAAACGAAAAAAACGGATCACTGCATGTGCTTGGCACCGACGGGCGGTGCCATTTTTGTTTCGTCTCCCTAGCGGCGTTCCGAGCTACTATAGCATGCGATGTTTATACTGCGCGGAAACTAGAGGGACGCGCCCTCATGTTGATGCCTTTTTTGTACAGTTTCCTTTAATTGTTTGGGCCGATAATACGAACTTTATGAACGCCCCTCGTATAAGTTAGATATAGATTTGTGCGTTTTGTGTCGCTTTGCGTGGGGCGCGGGCTGATAAGGTCTGCTCGGTTCAATTGTTTGGCTTTTCTGATTGCATCGTCGATTATACGGGGTGGATACTTTTGTTTCTCTAGCACTGACTTTAAATTTTGGCTGCTCGCATCAAAATCTGTCTCCTTGGAACAAATTCGTTTGAAACGATGAGCTTGGTTATAGGGAATGCTGTTCTTGCAATGGCGTGGGTGGTCGCTTTGATAATGCAGGTATTGCTGTCGATCTGTTGGCTTACGGTACAGGCTCGTGGCGAGTTTACCTTACGTCTATTTTAACGTTGACGTTTAAGAAGTTTTTTTCGGTTTGAGAGTGCGTATGTGTAAAGCGGATGCTCGGATGAGCAGCGTTGTATCGACCTATGAAGTCCACCAGCTCCTCCTCAGTGTGCGACCAGACAATAAATATATCATCTATAAACCTTTGGTATATTAGCGGCTTTACGGGACATTCAGAAATTAACTGAGATTAAAATTTTCCCACGAATACGTTGGCGTAGTTCGGGGCCATTTTGGTGCCCATCGCGGTTCCACTAGCCTGCCTAAAGTATTTATTGTTAAATTCGAACGTGTTGAGTTCTAAGACAAGCCTCGCTAGAGTAGCGACGATGTGTCTATCTGGGGTATCCGATTGTTTGTGGAGTTCGTACATGTCAATTAAAGAAATTATTCCATCATCGTGTGGGATATTCATATACAGCGATGACACATCAAGTGTAACCAAATATGAATATTTTGGTACGCGTAAATTTGATATTTCCCTTAAGAAGTGAGTTGTGTCTTTAATGTATGAATCGGAGACTTGTAGGTATATGTTTAAATAAACTGTCTACATACCCTGATACGGGTTCGGTTACTGTACCCATTCCGGATATGATTGGGCGCCCTGAGTTACCAGGTTTGTGACTCTTAGGGAGCATGTAGCAGCGGCCCGGGGAAGGCTGTACCGGTTTCATTAATTTATGTTTGTTAGCGGTTATTCTGCCCTCGTCTAGCAGTTCCTTAAGAACCGAGGTCAGAGTCTGAATGTAGTGCACCGTAGGGTCACCTGCGAGAGGTTCATAAAACTTTGGGTCATTTAGTTGGCGGTATCCTTCTCGGATGTATTCAGATGAGCTAAGAATCACAATTGCTCCTTCTTTATCGGCTGGTTTTATTGTTATGTCTGTCCTATTGCTCAGGGTTTTTAAGCTAGCCCTTTCGGATTTAGTGAGGTTATGCCGTTTTCCCGCCTGCCTGCGATATTCCCGCATAATGTCTTTTTGCACAGCGGCTATGTACAAGTTAAGACAAACGTTACGGTTAGAGTTTGGCGTCCAGTCACTCGTTGCACGCTGCTGAGAGGTTTTGGAGCTAGAAGGTCTGTCCAAGAAGTATTCCCGCAATCTTAAACTTCGAGCAAAGTTGTCGAGGTTGCGTAGTAATTAAAATTCGTCAACAAAACCTGTGGCGGGACAGAAGTTAAATCCTCTCAAGGAGTTTTTCCTCTTCTGTTGATATAGTCACTCCAGATAGATTAACAATTGTGGTGCCACAAGGGGCACTAGTGCTTGACCTATCGTCTGCTATGCTATTGGCCGGTTGAGTATGTTCACTATAGTTAAATGATTTCGTACGCTGAGGTAAAACAGGGTTAGGAACCTTATCGCGCTGTAGCTTACGTAGCTTGTTTGTTTCAAGGTCATGGCGTTTCTTTTTATCGAATTCAGGAAGGGCGCTAATTTCGGATGTCGATAAGGGGCTATTTGAACGGAGAAGTGTAGCGGTCGCAGTAGTTAACTGTTTTACTTGTTTCTCACTATGATGAATCGCTATTTGGACCAATTTAAGGGAAGCCTCAAGGAGAACCTGTTGCCATTCCGATTGGTCATGTTGGTCAAGGTTTGTGCAGGCGGGAGGAAGGGAAAGCGACATGCCCTTCGGGGTAATGCCTGCGCTAAGGTACACTAGCAAGGTTGATTTATGAAGTTCGTGCCTAATGCGTTTATCTGAGAGCTTTCGTACTTTAAGAAAAGTGGTACTATAGTTTGGAGCGGAGGAACTGGACTCACCGAACTGTCGTCAATCTTCTTTCGGGTGCCGGGAGCTCTCCGCGGCGGGCTTTCGCAGGTTGTAGCGCTGTCTTGGGGTACTTCTCGGCTGCTGCGGGAGACGCTTGGGTGCCACACTCTCGACAGCTGTCGGGTACTCATCGACGTAATTGACGCTCTGGCTGGCTGCCGGGCACGGTGCTCCCGGGATCCCCACAGGGGCAGCTGGGCTCTCTGGACTGGTTTTGTGAGACCTGGGACTCTCGGGGTGCCTGGGTTGCTCTGATGGGGCCATCCTGGTGCAGTTGGCGGTGGCGGCGGCGGGGATCTCCAATGACCACCCTGGCGACGTCGTACTTGTTTCACGTTGCAAATTCGACTTCAGGTTTGCCGAGAGGAGGGCGACTCCCGTGAAGCTCGGGTGCAGCCCGTCAGCCGCCAGGACTCAAAGAGGCGGCAGCTACGTGAAGTCGTGGTTTAGGAAGGTCACCTTGCCTGGTTTCCTGCAGTAGTCCTTGACCGTGTTGTTGAATTTCCGGGCTTCGGTGTTGAACTAGTGGACGAAGCGGTGGTTCGACTGATCCAGGCGTGGATTGGTGTGCCGAGGCAAAACGAGGGACACAACAAGCCTCTGGAGCTCCGGACGTGCTCGCAGCGTGTTGTTGACCAGGCGACGGCACCGTCGTAGCGTCTCGTCGGTGCCGCATCGTTCCAGTTCGCTCGTCCCTACGTGAAAGACGAGCGTCGTGACCGAACGTGGGAGGTTGGCGAGCTCCTTCTCGATGTCGAACGTGGATGCACCACGGACGGTGATGAAGGCGGGTGCGGCTCTATCGTAGGGGTCGAAGTGCTGGTGGAGATATCGGGTCTGCGAGTTCCCGATGATCCGCCTTAGCTGCTCCACCTTGGGTGCGCCGGGCGCCGGTCTGGATACAACGGGCATGGTGGCGGGAGGCCGAAGGCGTGGGTATATAACTGGAAAGAAAAAAACCCTTGGTGAAAACAGCAACAATGGACGATTTAATCTTCGACGTTTCGGCCGGAGTCCGGCCTTCGTCAGGAAGAACTTTTACAGATGAACGCGGGTGGTTTTTATACAATGCTACGGTCGAGTCCAAGTTTCAAAAACAGCGGGATGACGGTTGGAGTTTCCAAAGAAGCGTAGGAAGAGTTCCAGATGGGCAAACGTTTATAAAATGCTATGGTCGGGTCCCAATTTCGGCGGATGACGGTTGGAGCTTTGATGAGGGAAGCGTAGGGCAGTTCGTATCCGGGTGAAGAAGCTTGACGGTCGGGGCCAAGTTTCAAGGACGGTGGGATGACGGTTGTAGCTACTTGAGAGGGGGCGCAGGGTGACTCTGTGTCCGAGCGGGCAGGGGTGACCTGACTGATAGCGTACAAAAGACGAAAGTTAACGCGCAAACTAAAGTGCTGTCCCCCCCAAAAAAAACGGCATGGTAACTTGTGTTGTTTCGTGGGGCATGCATGAGTCAGACCTGAATTACAACAATGTTAAACCTAAGACGACAAAAAAACGAATATGAAAACCTGCAAATAAAAGAGAAAAGTTGATGGTCCAGATCTGGCCCCAAACACAGTACCACTGCTAACACCAATCGACGCCTAGATCAGTCTAACCACCGCTTCGTCCACTGGTTCAACACCGAAGCCCGGAAATTCAACAACACAGTCAAGGACTACTGCAGGAAACCAGGCAAGGTGACCTTCCTGGACCACGACTTCACGTCGCTGCCGCCTCTTCGAGTCCTGGCGGCTGACGGGCTGCACCCGAGCTTCACGGGAGTCGCCCTCCTCGCGGCAAACCTGAAGTCTATTTTGCAACGTGGAACAAATACGACGTCGCCAGGGTGGTCATCGGAGATCCCCACCGCCGCCACCAAAAACTGCACCAGGTTGGTCCCATCAGAGGAACCCAGGCACCACGAGAGTCCAAGGTCTCACAACGCCAGTCCAGAGATCCCAGCTGCCCCTGTGGGGATCCCGGGAGCACCGTGCCCGGCAGCCAGCGAGAGCGTCAACTACGTCGATGAGTACCCGACACCTGTCGAAAGTGTGGCACCCAAGGGACTCCCGCAGCAGCCGAGAAGTACCCCAAGACAGCGCTACAACCTGCGAAAGCCCGCCGCGGAGAGCTCCCCGCACCCGAAAGAAGATTGACGACAGTTCGGTGAGTCCAGTTCCTCCGCTCCAAACTACAGTACTTCTTTTCTTAAAGTACGAAAGCTCTCAGATAAACGCATTAGGCACGAACTTTATAAATCAACCTTGCTAGTGTACCTTAACGCAGGAATTACCCCGAAGGGCATGTCGCTTTCCCTTCCTCCCGCCTGCACAAACCTCGACCAACATGACCGATCGGAATGGCAACAGGTTCTTCTTGAGGCTTCCCTTAAATTGGTCCAAATCGCAATTCATCATAGTGACAAACAAGTAAAGCAGTTAACTACTGCGACCGCTACACTTCTCCGTTCAGATGGCCTCTTATCGACATCCGAAATTAGCGCCCTTTCTGAATTCGATAAAAAGAAACGCCATGACCTTGAAACAATCAAGCTACGTAAGCTACAGCGCGATAAGGTTCCTAACCCTGTTTTACCTCAGCTTACGACATCATTTAAGTATAGTGAACATACTCAACAGGCCATTAGCATAATGACTATATCAACAGAAGAGGAAAAACTCCCTTCGAGAGGATTTAACTTCTGTCCCGCCACAAGTTTTGTTGACGAATTTCAATTACTACGCAACCTCGACAACTTTGCTCGAAATTTAAGATTGCAGGAATACTTCTTGGGCAGACCTTCTCGCTCCAACACCTTTCAGCAGCGTGCAACGAGCGACTGGACGCCAAAGGCTAACCGTAACGATTGTCTTAACTTGTACATAGCCGCTGTGCAAAAATACATTATGCGGGAATATCGCAGGCAGTCGGGGAAACGGGATAACCTCACTAAATCCGAAAGGGCTAGCTTAAAAACCCTGAGCAATAGGACATACATAACAATAAAACCAGCCGATAAAGGAGGAGCAATTGTGATTTTTAGCTCTTCTGAATACATCCGACAAGGATACCGCCAACTAAATGACCCAAAGTTTTATGATCCTCTCGCAGTTGACCCTACGGTGCACCACACTTAGACTGTGACCTCGGTCCTTAAGGATCTCCTAGACGAGGGCAGAATAACCGCTAACGAACATAAATTAATGAAACCGGTACAGCCTTCCCCAGTCCTCTTCTACATGCTCCCTAAGATTCACAAACCAGGTAACCCAGGGCGCCCAATCATATCCGGAATAGGTACAGTGACTGAACCCATATCAGGATATGTAGACAGTTTAATTAAACATATACCTACAAGTTTCGATTCGTACATTAAAGACACAACTCACTTCTTAAGGGAAATATCACATTTACGCATACCAAAAGAATCATATCTGGTTACACTTGATGTGTCATCGCTGTATACGAATATCCCACACGATGATGGAATAATTTCTTTAATTGACATGTACGAACTCCACAAACAACCGGATACCCCAGATGGACACGTCGTCGCTACTCTAGCGAGGCTTGTCTTAGAACTCAACACGTTCGAATTTAACAATAAATACTTTAGGCAGGTTAGTGGAACCTCGATGGGCACCAAAATGGCCCCGAACTACGCCAACGTATTCATGGGAAAATTAGAATGTCAGTTCCTTTCTGAATGTCCCGTAAAGCCGCTAATATGCAAAAGGTTTATAGATGATATATTTATTGTCTGGTCGCACACTGAGGAGGAGTTGGTGGACTTCATAGGTCGATACAACGCTGCTCATCAGAGCATCCGCTTTACACATACGTACTCTCAAACCGAAATAAACTTCTTAGACGTCAACGTTAAAATACACGAAGGTAAACGCGCCACGATCCTGTACCGTAAGATCGACAGCAATACCTGCATTATCAAAGCGACCACCCCCGCCATTGCAAGAACAGAATTTCCTATAGCCAAGCTCATCGTTTCAAACGAATTTGTTCCAAGGAGACAGATTTTGATGCGAGCAGCCAAAATTTAAAGTCAGTGCTAGAGAAACTAAACGTATCCACTCAGTATAATCGACGATGTAATCAGAAAAGCCAAACAACTGAACCGAGCAGACCTTATCAGCCCGCGCCCCACACAAAGCAACACACAACGCACAAATCTATATCTAACTTATACGAGGGGCGTTCATAAAGTACGTATTATCGGCACAAACAATTAAAGGAAACTGAACAAACCAGGCATAAACATGAGCGCGCGTCCCTCTAGTTTCAGCACAGTATAAATATCGCATGCTATAGTAGCTCGGAACGCCGCTAGGGAGACGAAACAAAAATGGCACCGCCCGTCAGTGCCAAGCACATGCAGTGATCCGTTTTTTTTTTCATTTGAAGGGAAGCAATGCCAAGGATATTCATTCCAATCTGGGAGCGTTGTTCGGGGACAACGTCCCAGTTTATGACACTTTTGGTTAAATAACAGACGCTTCTAGTGTGGTTAAATAAGAGGAAAGCATTTCAAGGACGGCGATCAAAGGATTGCTGAAGTCGAGCGATTCCTGAACACTCAAGACGAGGAGTTCTATAACAATGGCCTCCGGTATGTGGTGCATCGCTGGAAAAACTGGGTAACTTTTGGTGGCGAACATGTAGAAAAAGTCTCAACTCCTACTCGAGTTTGATTGCTGAATCTCTATTCCTCCGTGACAATAATACAAACTTTATGAATGCCCCTCGTAGCATGAACCATCCTAATGTAAAAAAATATCTTAAGACGACATGATAACATTCTCGAACAAAGCGAGCGCCTTAAACGCGCGTTTCCATCCGCCCCTGGGTTAGTCCACAGACGATCGCGTAACCTCAAAGACACGCTAGTAAATTCTCGGATCAATTCATCGCCACCATCTAACGAATGCAGGCCTTGCATGCACCCAGGATGTCTGATCTGTAAACAGATGCAGCACACAAACACGGCCAGCAGCACGCAGTCGCAGTTCTCGATCAATATTAAAGGGCACTTAACATGTGCCTCGTCGAATGTCGTGTACTTATTCGAGTGTACGGTATGTAAAATGCAATACATAGGGCAGACTAGAACGGCATTTAAACTGCGCTTTAATAATCCCAAATCTCACGCCATAAATCTTCCAACATTGCCTCTATCCAAACATCTCGCTCTGCCAAAACACTCGTTTGATAAATTGTCAGTGACGCTCCTAGAATCTGGATTTAAATCAAATCGCGAACGTGAACAGCGTGAATCCTACCTTATTTACCGATTCAACGCAATTAAACAAGGAATAAATGAAAGAACCGGTACTCTGGCATCGATTAAAATGCTAACAGACGAATAGCAACAGCGATGAGGGGACATTTTTTCAGGTCCCAGACCTTATTGTTAGCAGTGGTACTGTGTTTGTGGCCGGAACTGGACCATCAACTTTTCTCTTTTATTTTCAGGTTTTGATATTTTTTTTTTTGTCGTCTTAGGTTTAACACTGTTCTTTTTCAGGTCTGACTCATGCATGCCTCACGAAACAACACAAGTGACCGTGTCTTTTTTTTTTGTTTTGTTTTTTGAGACAGCACTTTAGTTTGCGCGTTAACTTTTGTCTATTGTACGCTATCATTCAGGTCACCCCTGCCCGCCCGGACACAAAGTCACCCTGCGCCCCCTCTCAAGAAGCTACAACCGCCATCCCACCGTCCTTGAAACTTGGCCCCGACCGTCAAGCTTCTTCGCCCGGATACGAACTGCCCTACGCTTCCCTCTCACCAAAGCTCCAACCGTCATCCCGCCGAAATTTGGACCCGACCGTAGCATTGTGTAAACGTTTGCCCATTTGGAACTCTTCCTACGCTTCTTTGGAAACTCCAACCGTCATCCCGCCGTTTTTGAAACTTGGACTCGACCGTAGCATTGTATAAATACCACCCGCGTTCATCTGTAAAAGTTCTTCCTGACGAAGGCCGGACTCCGGCCGAAACGTCGAAGATTAAATCGTCCGTTGTTGCTGTTTTCACCGAGGGTTTTTTTCTTCCCAGTTATATACCCACGCCTTCGGCCTCCCGCCACCATGCCCGTTATATAATATATATATATATATATATATATATATATATATATATAAATCTTGTTTAATATTTTTTTTTTTTAATTTGTGTCCTCCCGCCTTTTCTGCGAAGAATGAGCTGAATTCCAGTTTTCTAATTTTCTTTGGTCAGCAAATGTTTTTTTTTTTGATGAGCGGACATATCTGTAGATTTAAATATATATATTTATATATATATATATATATATATTTGTAGTGTTAAATGAGTTTCTCGGAAAGGCGTTCGAAGTAAACTTCTACTTTCTAAAATTGAAGTGTAGTTAAAATTAACTAAATTATTAGGAACTGCAGTCATTTCAGTAGAGTAGTTTAATGTACGCGCTACTCCGGCGCCTTAAGTCATCAAAATAAGTTATATATAATGCAACACCATCCATCGCTGCAGGTGAAGGTTGTGGACGCCGAAGGCAGAATCGTTCCGGTCAACACGAGGGGAGAGCTATGCACCCGAGGCCCCCACGTGTTTAGGGGCTACCTCAACGATGACGCCAAGACAAAGGAAGCTATCCGAGACAACTGGTACCACACGGGATAAGAAAGGCAGGAGCGTCAGTCGTAGCGGCGACAGCCAGGGTGAAAGCTGCCGCAGCACAAAACAGAGAATACCAATAGTTCGCACGGCGTGGCTCCCAGAGACTGCCTTCTAAAGAAGGTAGTGCGAACCGACAAATGCAGGCAACTGCACTGAACGGAGAACGTATATTCATTCGTGAACAAGATTTACCAATACGCTGAAGGCTCTGTGAAACTGCGCAACGTTGCGATTTATCCACATCGTTTTCTTCAGTAATATTTCGTTAAATTAAAAAATAAAATTAAGTCGCCGTAATAACCCTTCTGAAAACAAACTTGCATTACATGACAAGTTAAAGTACAAGTAACACTTTTATACCTAGCTTCAAATATTCGCTCATGAGAGTACAAACGTGTACCCTGCTCGTTGACCCCTTACCACATGCATTTTTATTTCGCGCCCCAACTTTCACACCGACATCTATAAAGGACTAGAAGGCACAAACGAACCTTAGTTTTTATTGAGACCTCACGGGTCTGACTTTGTTGCCACAATATTGTCACGTATCACATATGAGACGTCATGCAGTTTGGGGTATATTTTATGAACATGAAAAAAACTGAACTACGAGCCAAAGGTGAGGACATGCAAACTTTTTTTTAAAAAAGACCCTTTCTCTGTGACACCATCAGTTAGTTTTTGTACTGAAACATTAAGAATATCACTTATTGGTGTGCCTCTGTAGTGCTGAATTCGCAGTGCTGCGCTTTTAATGAAAATACTTAAAGCAGTTGAGCTCTGTGGTAAAACAGAGCGCATTGTTACACTTGTGGCACGAGGCATTCATCAGGCGAGCACAAGAGGGCACCTTGCAGCGTAGTCGTTTTTCTAGCCAAATGGGCCTCGGCGGACATCAATTGTCGGCAGTGATGCCATCGCGGACCTCCTCTTGGTGGCCTCGATGAGCGCGTCCTGCTCACTGCTCAATCACCTAGCACGCTTCCTCTGATGCTGCTTTCCTGCTTTGCAGAGCGGCTCTGTAACAGACAACTTGAATTCCAGCAGCGATGTCTTGCTGTTTTACTGTCTCCGCCAGAGAAGCCAGGCATTGACCACTGTCAGGTCTATCATATGCAAAAAAAAAAGAATAACACACGGAAATACCACTTTTTCTATCAAATTTTAATCCGATGATATCCCAGCATCGAGTTAAGAATGTCGACTCCTCCCATGTGCATGTTTTAAACGAGAACAAAGGCTTAGAGAAGTCACCATCTTGTGGGTCTTCTCTATCAAGAAGTAACGCTTGACTTCTGCAGCACGTTTCTGAACGACAAAAGTGGACAGCAAAGTGAAGATTTTGTTTTCACGCATTGCCAAAGCCGGAAGTTCTGCTCCAGCCACTGCGCACATTCTTTGCATACTGAATGAATATGCTTTTGCAGTTTTAAAACAATACACTTTTTCATTGATAATTCTTTTCTCGCTTATATTTATTCTTTCTTAAATTATCGTTCTTTAGTTCCTCTGGAAACAGATGTTCAGAAGGTTTACTACAGCCCAATTTCTGGACGATCCTATCTTGTACAGTCTGGTGTCTACTGTACGTGCACACCACTCTTCGTTTCCTTGAGGCTGTTTCTTTTGGTAATATTTTCTTAGGTAGAGTTACACCCATGTTGAAGAGGGTGATATATTTACGTTAAACAATTAGCTGAGGCAGCTAAAACTGGCGATCTCACATCGTAGAACCTCTATATATATTTTTTTTTTTGGTTCTGCACCTAGAGAGCCATGAATAGTATTGTCCTTGCGCGCGTATTGTTTATTTTACCTGACGATTTAGGCAACTTGGAGTCACTGACTCCTAAACAAGGGCGGAATCAGAAGTATAAGTTTTCAAGTGCGTGGACAAGACACTTTTATTACAAAAGTATGTAGCGGTTATAGCGCCAGCTCTTGAGCAGCAAGAAAGAAAAGGACGACAGGAAGAGTAAGTTCGCGAGCATGTTTGAGCGGCTAGGTTTCGAAGGCCGTGACAATGATCTGTACTTGATATGTAAATAATGCATATATAAATACTGATTGCTATAAGTGGTGACCCGAACATCCCGACAGAACACCAAGGTAAGCAGCAATGGCAACGAACGCCTCTTCTGCAGCGCAACAGCCCCAAGTCGCGGCCCTCACCGTCCACCTTCCGTCATTCTGGCCCACGGATCCACACTTGTGGTTTGCGCAAATTGAGTTACAATTCGCCTTGTGGCGCATCACGGACCAGCAGACGCGGTTTCATCACGTCGTAAGCGCGTTGTCTTCAGCAGATGCAGCGGAGGTGCGCGATATTATCATAGCACCACCCACGCTAACACCCTACGACATCCTCAAGGCAGAACGAGTTTGACGCACCTGCCTATCCGAACAGCGACAGCTACAACAACTCGTGACTACAGAAGAGCTGAGATACAAAACACCCTCTCAGTTACTGCGTCGGATGAGACACTTGTTAGGAAACGCCACCATTGAGGACCCACATCTGCGACAATTGTTTATGCAGCGTCTACCCAACGACGTTCGTATGATGTTCGCGTCAGCAGACAGCCAAACTCTAGATTACCTCGCAAAGTGGCGGATCGCAATGTGGACGTGTCAACGACACTCCGCCCAGAAGTTTACGAAACAACTCGATCTCCACAACAGCCCTCAGACTTCTGCACCGCCATGGCGCGACTCATGGATCAGTTAACAAAAATGGTGGCTGCTCTTCGCCCCTCACGATCGCCATCACAACGTTGAAACAACTCGCAGCCCGCCGACGTAGCAGGTCCTACAGTCCTGCTAACCAACAATGTTGGTATCATCGTACATTCGGCACGCGCGCCCGGAAATGCAGTTGTACGGCGCCGGGAAGCAGCAACCTCAGCTACTAGCGACAAGTACGCCTGGCCGGTTGCAACGTCGTCCTTGCCTGTTTTTGCTCCCAGAGAAGGACACAAAATTTTGTTTCCTAGTTGACACCGGCGACGACGTGCCAGTATTGCCTCCAACAGCTCAAGATCGTCGTAATCAGCAACCCTCAAAACTTAAGGCAGCTAACGGTACTGTCATTCCCACCTACGGAGTCCGCACTCCGACGATCAACCTTGGATTGCGTCGAGTCTTGCGCTGGATCTTCACTATCGCAAATATCCAACATCCAATCCTCGGAGCAGATTTTCTACAACACTACAACCTTGTTGGGGACATCCGCAGCCGTCGTCTCATTGATGCCGCTGCGCTCCTTTCCGTATCAGGGACCCGCACGAAGGTGCAATCAATTGGACTGGCTCCACTGCTCGTCCCGCCAGATTCTCTCTACATTGATATCATGCAAGATTTCCCTTCCCTTGTACGTCCGTGTACTTTCAAGGGTCAAGTCAAACACAACGTCACGCATCACATCGAGACGGCAGGCAACCCCGTTTATTCACGACCCCGAAGGCTTCCTCCAGAAAAATACCGGACCGCTAAACAAGCGTTCGACCATATGTGTCGAGTTTTTTAGGTTGGGGTGCCTACAACAGATGTGAAATGAGCGACCATCCAGTCCAGGCTCCCTGGCAGAAAAACGTCTTTATCTCGTGCGTTTTTCTTGAGCCGTTTGCACGTGTCTCGTGCCAGCCACGTCGCACGGGGGTGAGTCAACAATCACCACATCTCCCTTTTCTTTCAAAGCAGGGCAATTGACAACATATACAAAACATCTAGCTAAGTTTAAACACATCACAGAGTAATTTACAATATATACAAAACATCTTACCAAGTTCAAATGGCACATTAGCTGTCGAACATAGTCTCGGACAACAAACGGATATGGTGCAAAGTATCTTGCAAAACCTATGTTAGAGTTTACATGCCACATCAATCTTCAAACCTCAGTCTGACAGGCGCGCGTACAATTCGTCCTGACCTGGTCACAAACGGCTGAGGTACCCTGGCAGCGTCTGAAGCAGGTCCTGCTGCAATGTCACTTCGCGTACTGCCGTCTGGACGTTTGACCAAATTGTTGGTGTCCTTTTCCTCTCCTACGGCAAAGTTTTACGAACCGCTGTTCTGGTGGAAGGAACCAGAAGGAAGAAAGTGTAAAGCTCTATATGTTTTGTCTCAGCTGTCTTCCAGAATTTGTTTTCGGCAAGTAAGACCGAGGTTTGGGTGCTCACGCTACCACTGTGGCTTCCAACTTCCTGTCGTTTACCAATACTTCTCCCACTTTCAACGTACGTAGCTCTGTCGCTCGGTGTCGCTTGTTGAAGCCACTACGTTCTATCTCGCGTTTTCAACGGTCCCTTTGTATTACTGTTTTCAGATCTGGGCGCACCTTACCTTGTAACTTGGGTAGTATTGGAACCCTCGTCAGAAGACTTCGTTCCATCAAGATTTCAGCAGGACTTCTTCTCATTAACCCTAGGGTGGCTATGTAAGCCAAAAGAGCTAGGTAGGGATTTGTTGACTTTTGAATAAGACGTTTGACAGTTTGCACCATTTTCTCTACCTCGCCATTTGCTACCGGGTACCTTGGGCTAGTCGTAACATTACGAAACCCGTACTTCGATGCAAATGTTTCAAATTTCGAGCTTGCAAATTGTGGTCCGTTGTCCGCAATGACGATTTTGGGCACACCATGTCGAGCGAAGTTACTCTTAAGTCGTTCGATGACAACGTCGGCACGAGTGGAAGGGAGCAGGGCTACTTCCGGAAACCACGACAAGTAATCGACAACTACTAAGTAATCCGAATCGTTTATCTTACAGAGATCCACGCCCAGTTTTTGCCAGGGGTAGGCGGGGGTAACTGTTGGGATGATTGATTCCGCTCTTTGGTTGCCATGTTGCGCACAAACTTTTCAGTTCTGTACCAACGCACCAAGTTCCTTCCATAGGCCTGGCCACCACACATATTCTCTAGCCCGAGCTCGACACTTGGCTTTCTTCTGGTGACCGTCATGCAAACGCAGCAAAACCTCTTTCCTTAGTTCCTAAGGAACACATTATCGTGTCCCCTTCAACAAAAAATCATCGCCCTGGGTTGTCAAAGCCCTCACCGGCCAGTACGGGCGTACAAAATCAGGAATTGATAGTTTCATGGGCCAGCCCTTCTCACGTACTCGCTGTAGCAACTTACAGACTGGATCAGAGGCTTTATACTCGTTTACTCTGGAGATAAAATCTTGTCCGTTTTCTAGGACCATCAGGCAACCTTGCGAGTATGCGGTTACTTCTCCAACTGTCAGTTCGTCCGAAACTGCCTGTTTGTCTTTGAGCGGAGCACGAGACAAACCGTCAGCCGTAATGAGCTGCTTTCCCGGTACGTGAACCATTTTGAAGTCGTAGCGCATGAGCCTCATGCTAAACCGCTGCACGCAGGGAGGTAGGACGTCAATAGCGCAAGTTCCCAGCAATGGAACCAATGGTTTATGGTCAATATCAAAAACGGCATCGAGCCCTTTAACGTACTCATCAAACCATTCAGCGGCCCACGTCAACGCCAGCACCTCTTTCTCAATCTGCGCGTACCGCGTCTCCGCTTAGGTGCCACGTCGCTCGTGGGTCAGTCAACAATCACCACAACATGCTCGAATTGGGCATAATACGCCCCTCCTCCAGCTCGTGGGCTTCACCGCTACATATTGTTCCAAAATCGACACCTGGCGACTGGCGCCCCTGCGGGGAGTATCGCGCCCTCAATTAAGCGACCACACCTGATCGCTATCCGGTGCCCAACATTCACGATGCTGCATCGAGTCTCGATGGTGCAATCATATTTTCCAAAGTAGATCTTGTTCGCGCGCACCATCAGGTACCGGTCGCACCCGAAGATGTCTCGAAAACGGCAATCACCACACCATTCGGTCTCTTTGAATTCCTTCGTATGCCTTTCGGACTACGCAATGCTGCCCAGACTTTTCAAAGATTTTTAGATGAGGTCCTCTGAGGATTACCTTTTGTATACGCCTATCTAGACAACCTCCTTGTTGCGAGAAGATCTGAAGACGAACACAAGCACCACCTTCGCAGCTTCTTCCAATGACTCGACGAAAATGGCCTCATGATTAATACTTCCAAATGTCATTTCGGTGCAACGAGAGTCTCTTTTCTGGGCCATCAAATTGACCGTCATGGCCTAAGACCACTCCCCAGCAAAGTGGACGCCATACGAAAGTATCCGCAACCTCAGTCTGCGCGCGCTCTTAGAGCTTTTCTAGGCTTAGTTATTTATTATCGACGCTTTGTTCCTCACTGTCCTACATTTCTTCGGTCTCTTCAAGATATTCTGCCAGCTTTGAAAACAAGCCTTCCTAAATGGACTGATTCGGCTAAACAAGCATTCACCAGCATCAAGACACACATCCCGCGTGCCGCCTTGCTTCGACATCCAAAAGCTGACGCACCGACATGCCTGCTTGCTGATGCCTCAGCTGATGCCTGCTTGCTGATGCCGCACACGCCCTTCATTCCCGAGCTGGCGCTCGAGAATGAAGGGCGTGTGCGGTATCTGCTCTGCTCCGATATCTCGCCAGCGATTTATCGTCTGCTCGGGTACGTGCGCTCGCAGTTTCCATTGCGAATGCGTCAATGTTCTTGAGGCCGACTTTGACCTGCTCGTAACGAAAGGAGTAAGCGCATTCAAATGCGACTTATGCACAAAACGTCGGAGCGAGGAGACGTCGATCGTCAGCACCGGGTCGTCTGCTTCGTTGGTTCAGGACAGCGACAGGCGACCGGGAGAGTCACCATCGGATGACTGCGGTCTCCGCGAGCTGGTACAGGACCTCTGTCGCAAGATAGAAGACCTGACTCAAGAAGTGCGGTCCTTACGGAGCGACAACGAGTCTGTGCGTACTCATCTAGCGCGGAATACTGACCTTCTTCGGAGTTCCCTTGTTGCTCGCGAGCCTCGTCAAGTGCAACAGAATGAACCAGCACCAACGTACTCTGAAGCATTGCAGCCCAGTGCATCCGCTTCGTCGGCGACCACAGGTTGGCCGTCTGTCTCCGAGGCCTCTCAACGTCCATCGAGAGGCGAATTTCACCAGCGTCCATTATCTTCGATAATGACGAGACCTCCTCGGATTGATGAACGTCATTTGGAACTGTCTGGTGAGCGTCACGGTTCGCGTGGTTTCGACAGGGGCAGTGTGCCAGCGCTCTCAGACCGGCGAGGATACACAGGTGCCGACGGCTCTAAGATGACCGTCAACCAACCCATGGACGCTGACGGATTCTTGCAGGTCGTGCCACGCCAACGCGTGAAAGCTTCAGTCGGCTCGGCTAAAGAGAGCAAGTTACGTGTTGTGGCTAAGCCTCCAAGGAAGAAGGCTCTTTTCGTTTCTCGGCTACACCCCGAGACAACTTGTGAAGAAGTCTCGGAAATCGTGGGAAGTGTGTTGGACAGCCAAGGTTTCGAATGCACGAAGCTGGCCTCAAGGCACGACACCTACTCTTCGTTTCATGTGTCTGTTAATGATGAAGATTTCGAAAAGCTGGTCTGTCCTGACTTGTGGCCGGAGGGCTGCCTTTTTCGGCCGTTCTTAGGCAGACTTAGGCTGGACGATGCGCGTAGCGCTCCGAAGCTTAAACCAAAGCAAGGGGAAGATCGTATCGCCCCTTTAGACTGCTAAACCTTAATGCACGAAGTGCTGCCAATAAGGCGGTGGAGCTGGAAGGTGCTCTATTGGCATTTGATCCTGATGATGCAATTGTAACAGAAACTTGGTTGCATAGTCAAATAACTGATAGCAGTGTTTTTCCTGATGGTTTTAAAGTTTTCCGACGTGACCGCGGTTCGAGAGGGGGAGGGGTCGCTCTTCTGGTCAAGGAGACACTTCAGTGCACGTCCATTGAACACAACTATGACTGTGAAATGGTTTGGGCTACTATATGCTTTGGTAACCAATTAATGCTTGTAGGACGAATGTACAGATGTCCCCAAGCTAGTATCGATGTTTTACGTAGTTTATTTGAGTTTCTTTATTTCAAAACTAAGCAATTTTCACGAGTAGTATTGGCCGGTGATTTCAACTTGCCAGACGTAGACTGGGACAGCGTGATGCCCAAAGGGAGTTGTGAACATTCAAGACTGCTTGTTGATATTGCTTTTAGCAATAATTTAAGCCAGGTGGTCAAATGTCCCACGCGCGTGTCAAACGGTTGCGAGTCATTACTTGATCTTGTGTTTTTATCTGAGGGCGTTGCCAGAAGTGTTCTTGATGTATTTATCGCGGATGGCATATCTGACCAGGCAATAGTTGTGTGTGACTTATCTGCTCCGCATTATTCGTACAAAGTGCCCGAGGTTAAACGTTATCGTGATTTCACCATGGCAAGCGATGTCGATATTCTTGACTTCCTGGAAGTTGCTCTTGACAGATTTACTGTTTTTTACGAGGAAAACGATGAGTCGGTGGATAAGCTTTGGCTCTTTTTCAAGCAGGTTGTCTTTACATGTATTGAGAAGTTTGTTCCAGAGCGTTCAACAAAAAGAAAAAAGAACAGTCCATGGGTGACGCGAGATATCTTACATCTAAAACGAAAAATAAATCGATTAGAAAGGTTCCAACCAAGTTTAAAATTTAAGCTTCCACATCTACGTCAAGAGTTACGAACCTTAGTGCGCACATCTAAATATCGTTATTTTAATGTCACAATGCACAACTTCCTAAAGGAAAACCCAAGAAAGTTTTGGGCGCACTTGACAAAAAAGAGTGTGACTATTAAGGAGCTTAGTCATAGAGGAAGGGCGATTGTTGATGAAGAGAGCATCGCAAGCGAGTTCAATTACTTTTTTTCTTCTGTGTACACAGTCGACAACTCTGTTTTGCCCTCATTTACTTGTAATAATTGTGGGATCGGTGACTTAGTGGTCTCAGTAGAAGGTATTTTCAGCAGTCTTTTGCGATTGGACATTAGGAAGTCGTGCGGCCCGGATGAAATTCCTAATGCTTTTTTACATAAGTATGCTGAATGGTGTCCCAAGTTTCTTTTTTGGATTTACTTTTGCAGTTTAAAAACGGGTGAGGTGCCACTAGACTGGAAAGTAGCTAAGGTAGTGCCCATATATAAGAGTGGAGAAAAAAAAGAGTGTTTGCAACTATAGACCAGTGTCGCTTTTAAGTACGTGTAGCAAAGTTCTCGAACATTTTATTTTTAAGCATATCATAACTTTCCTAGAATCAAAACGTTCTTAGTTGATGAACAGCACGGGTTCCGACGAGGATACTCGACAGTGACTCAACTTCTTCACACGATCCACAACTTTGCCTCAGCCATCGACAATCACGGTCAGGTTGACACTATTTTTCTAGATTTAGCTAAGGCGTTCGATAGAGTTTCGCATAGGAAGTTATTACATAAGCTGAAGCAAGTACTTAGCAATGAATGTCTCCTGAGGTGGCTGGATTCTTACCTCACGAACTGTAAACAGTTTGTTTGTGTGGGCAAAGCTGAATTCACTGAGTTACCTGTTCTTTCTGGAGTGCCTCAGGGCTCGGTGCTCGGTCCGCTGCTGTTTTCGGTTTTTATAAACGACCTGCGAGTAGATAAGCCCTCTATACAGTGTCGTTTTTTCGCTGATGACTGTGTATTACTTTCCCTGATATCTAGCGTGTCAGATCAAAAATGTTTAGATGACAGCGTTAAAATTATTTTTTTTCATGGTGTCAGAAGTGGCAAATGAATTTGAATGTTAAGAAGTGTGTGCAAATGTCTATAACGCTGAAAAAGGTTCCCCTTTTCTTTTCCTATTCCATTGACTCAAACGCTTTAGAAGTAGTTAATAAGTATAAGTACCTAGGTGTTACTATCACGTCAAACTTAAGTTGGGCTCGTCACATTGGGCAGGTTATTGCAAAAGCGTCCAGTAAATTGTGGTCGTTACGAAGGACTATGACCCACTGTACTTCTGAGACAAAGCTCACGGCGTACAAATCTCTAATCCGGCCTCTGCTGGAATATGCTGATATATTATGGGACCCTTACTCACAATCGCATGTTGATCAGTTAGAAAGCATTAAAAAAAATCTCTTATATTCCTTTATAATTCGTACGGAAAAGATTCACATGTGACACCGTTGTATGCAGCATCCGGTCTAACCGAGTTATCATGTAGAAGGAAATTAAAACGTTTGAAATTTTTGCATAACATAATATATGATAAAGTTGCTTTGAAGTTTGATAAGTATCTGCAGTATAATGATAGCCGTGATACAAGGCAGAAACATGAAAAACTACTCCGTGAGTTCCGTTGCAAGAAAGATGTTTTTAAACATTAATTTTTTCCTCGAACCGTGTGCGAGTGGAATGCGTTGCCCCACAGCGTGACAGCTATTGTTTCTGCTGCTTCGTTTGCTAGTGCAATCGATGATCTTTTCTTTGTTGCCAATGAATAAGTTACCTGTTTGTTTTATTTCCATGCCTGTATGTACGCGAACTAGCACTCCCTGACGTTATTTTCCACCACCATGCCTTGGCCCTCAAAAGTTGGCCGGCAGTATTCTCAAATAAATAAAAATAAATAAATAAATAAAAATCGCAGTAGGTGCTGTCCTCCAGCCGTTTGTAAACGGCGAATGGCAACCGATTTCACTCTTTTCGCGCAAACTTGCATATACCGAGCGACGCTATAGCACTTTCGGTCGGGAGCACCTCGCCGTCTACTCAACAATCCGCCACTTTCAAACCTTTTCGGAAGCTCGATCATTTCACATCCTCAGTGACCATAAACCTTTGGCGGCGCCATACAATCACTCACATCAGACAGCGGACATCATTCTCCAAGAGAACTACGCGAAATGTCTTTTATCTCAGAATTTACAACTGACATACGACACATAAAGGGCTCGGAGAATGTAGTGGCGGACACACTGTCTCGACCAAGCATAGCCCCAGTCACCGGTGGCAATGCCGCGCCTCTGATTCCGGCCGCACTGCTGGATGCCCACCTTGTGGACTCGGAACTTCATAGACTTTGAAGTACACTGCGAGCATTACACCTGAAAGACATCCGTCTCCCTGAGCTGAAAAAGACCCTGACTTGCGACATCTCTGCCGGCTCTCCCCACCCATTCGTTCCCTTTTCGTTAAGGCGGCAACTTTTTGACTCTCTACACGGATTATCCCATCCAGGCCTACGAGCAACACAGAAGCTCATAACCTCTCGATATATGTGGCCAAACATAAACATCGATGTGGGAAGCTGGGCCGAACATTGCCTTGCATGCAAAAGAGCGAAGATTCTGTGCCACACACAAAGCCCCACAGGCTCTTTCTAGCTTCCTGAAGCTCGCTTTGAAAATGTACATCTAGACATCGTCGAGCCCATGCCGGAATCCCAAGGCTGCAGATATGTTCTCACGGCCATTCATCGGTTACCGAGATGGCCTGAGGCGCTTCGAATTTCTGAAATCACTGCACAGACAGTCGCACAAGCATTTCTACACGTGTGGATTTCGCGATTCGGTGTTCCAGCAATTGTCACCACTGATAGAAGCAGACAATTTGAATCCGCGGTCTTCGAGAAATTCACTTCTCGGCATCAGCAGGCTGAGAACCACAGCTTACCACTGCGTAGCCAACGGAATGGTTGAGAGGTTTCATCGTCAGCTGAAGACCGCACTCATCGCACGAGAGGCTCGCGCCCAATGGACCGAATCGCTACCATTAGGGCTTTTGGGTCTTGGAACTGTCTTCTGAGACCAACTTTCATGCTCAGCCGCGGAACTTGGCTAAATAACGACGCTTCGCTTACCACTGGAATGTTTCATCCCGCCTGACATACTTGTCACCCCCGATCCATCCGACTACGTTCACCGTCTCAGGGATGCTATGTCACAACTCCGCCCCACACCTACAAGGCCGTCATCGACACGCCCTGGTTTTGTCAGCCGCGACTGTCAACAGCTACACATGTTTTCATCAGAAAGGACGCTCTACGCCGCTGCCTCCAAGCACTCTACAATGGTTCATTTCTGGATTTTGAAGAGGACACCGAAATACTTCCAAATACTGTTAAACGGAAAAACAGAGAATGTGTCAATAGACTGGTTTAAGCCCGCGCATATCCAATCGTCACGCCAGGATTCCCCAGAGACCAAAGTGTCCAAACCAACGCAGCGCAAAGTTCATTTTTCTGCCTTAACTCGTCAAATCGACTAGAAGGAAGGGGTAGTGTAGCGGTCATCGCGCCAGCTCTTGAACGGCAAGAAAGAAGAGGACGACAGGAGGAGAAAGCTCGCGAGCAAGTTTGAGCGGCTAGGTTTTGAAGGCCGTGACAATGATCTGTACTTGATATGTGAATAACGTATATACAAATACTGATTGCTATAAGTATAATTCCCCTAAATAATAATAAAAAAAACAGTTTTATTAGAGCAAGATGTACGCAGCGAAACAGATTTGTCTGATTTCCAAATGTGCTTTCATTGCGCAGCCGACGTCTAGAAATAGAACAGCATTCGAAAACGCTCCTCACTCATAATGTGCCAGGGGGTATAAACGCTGCTCTGAAATATTGCTTTCACGGAAAATTTAGTCACCCAAGTGACTCAGCCCGTTCTTTAAAAGCAAATGTAAGGATCTCAGTGTGTGTTTCGACATCGCATATCTGTGTTTTTTTATTGATGGTATATTGGTAGATTCGGTTAAATAAACGAAATGTTCTTTGTAATGCCTTGAATAGTCGCCGAGTAAAGTTAAAAAAATAAAATAAAATTTGTACGTTCTAATTAATTTTTTTCTTGAACTCCCTTTCGCAGGGACGAGGGAACGATTAGCGAGGACAGTAGGCTTACATTTGTGGGCCGGATTAAAGAGATGATCAACTTCATGGGTTTAAAAGTGCCGCCACTGGAGATTGAGAATGTTCTCAACACCCACCCTGACGTGGAGGAGGCGCAGGTACGTTTTAAAAGTCTGGTAGGCAGTGCGAGACTTCCATGCGTAGACCCATTACTTGCAGAGTACTTGAGTTCGACCGTGCCGCTTCGACTCATTTTCCTTTATTCAGAATAGGCCAATAGTATTTTCGAGTTACATTAGCATCAGTTTTGTCGCTAAATTTATAACGAGAAATTAACGTCACGTTACCCGAGGTTTCTTTGAACCAATGACTAGAAACAGTGCTCCGCCACTTTCTTTATCTCGAAGGAATGCATACCCAACAGGCTCTACTAAGTTCGTCAAAAAGTCCCGGTTACCTTCTGCAATTTATGGCGATAATGTTCAGAATTTCGGAATAGAGAACACTTTGGCGGACAGTTTTCATTATCGAAAAATCAACATTAAAACAAACAAAAACGATGAACCACGTTAATATTAAGAGTCCAAGGTAACAAAAATTTTCGATATAGCAACATCGCATTCTATGGAGACATAATACACTTTTCTTTCTTATGCATGACACATTGAAACGGCATTTGTAATTCACTTTGAGATAATACGTTTTTACTATATTTTTAACATGTAGGGCCTGCTAGGTTTTTGGAATTTTTTATTATCTCACAGTGTTGTTTTTTTATCACAAATCAAGTTTGGGTAATTTAGTTTTATAGTTCTTTATATTATTTCGATATTTTGTAGAATATAATACGAGTTTATGAGCCTCGTAAATTCTGTTCTGGTTGACAAATAATTTTTTGAGGTCGAAGCCTCTTCCACGCGTACCATACCCTAGTAGTTTCATACAAAAAAAATTACGCCTAATGAAGACAAGGGCAGTCTGAAAGTCTAGGGAAATTCTGAGTGAGTGAAGTCGGGACTATGCACTTTGTTGATTATAATATTTCTCATGGGCAACACATCTGATCTTGTGAATTTTCATTTTTGAATGTCATACTCCCAAGACGTTATAGTGTCCTTTTCTAAATTGTTTAGAAACCCTTGTGTAAAATATTTTATTTTATTTTTCAAAGAATGGTTGTGCGTATGTAGTTTTTGAGGTCGTTTAGTGTATCCCCGCTGTATATAACACAAACCTTATCTATTTTAAATTAATAAGGAAATATACCAGTTGCAATAATTCTCTTCTATGTGTAACGCCGGACACGTTTTAGAGAAAATAAGACTGGGTCTAATAATAAAAAGAACCAGGTAGACCGGCATAGCCTCTACTCCAGCGTCCTGAGGGAGTGTGTGTGCAGGAGTCGGGTGGTTCCCGTTTCGACCCATTCCCCACTCAACCTTCCCGTTTGTGCCTTCCCGTTTCAGCCCGGCTCAAAACGACCTTCTAGTTTCATCCTTTCCCAATTCGCCCTATCCTGAAACAACCTTCCCGCTTCGGCCATCGTTTGTTATCAGTTGGGTCGGTTCGTTTGTAGTGTTCGTTAACAGTTGATTAGGTTCAAGTGTCAAATGTCTGTCCTCTTTGCTCAAATCACTTCTCACACTCCCGAAACAACCTTGGAGACATGGCACCCTAAGATAAACGCTGCGTCAGGGAGGGCTCGGCCGAACATTTACAGCTTCAAGGATCTGATCAAACGGAATGAGGCCCTGACAAGGATATGTCTGCAGCAGCTTGCAAATGGTGGTGCCGTGCGGTCCAGGAGACAGCCGCAAACTATATCGAATTTCGAGTGTCACCTTTCTGATGGCGCGACTTTCCTGCTCGATTTCCTCAACCATGGCGATAGCATTTTGTGGTTTATGAGTTTTTTCTGTATACGCGAGGGTTTTGTGTTTGATCTCGTACGAAAATAAAGTCGCAATCATATGCCTGTCAACCTGTCTGATTTACTACTTCTCAAAATATCCCGTTCACTACAATGAAGTTTTAGAATATCGCACGCGAGCGCTCTGGGTAACCGAAAAATAGCCGTCGCAATATAGAACCTAAAACAACGCTAATTTTTGCTTACTCAAAGCGCTTTCCTACGTTATTTTAAGACTAGACTTCATTATTGTACAAAGGGCGACACTGTTAGCGGGAACAAGTCATTGTTGGTTTTCGCTGTTTCTCTCGAAGAATCAAAAGACTGCCATAAATATTATTAGTGTCTTTGAAAGTGCTCATCTGGGCCACTAACCTAAGCGGTCAAATTTGGTACCTTCTAATACCATTTCGATGTAAAGTTCAAAAAATCGTCATGATCGGGTTCGCGGTAACGTTGTCGCAATGTGTACATAGTCCGTTTCGCGCTTGCACGTTTTGGGGACAATCTTGAAAGAAACATTTTGAAGTGGTTCAAGTAGAAATATATTTCGTTGAAGCTGTGTCTGAAAGTGTTGTATACTTTAAGAGTACGTTGACTACAAAAATAATTCACAACATAACTGAATAGCTCGCCCGTACCTCTGCAATAATTGCATTAACGTCGTTTCGGGACATATACTTAAGCGAAAGAGGAGAGAATATCAGGGTTAGAACGATGGACACTTTTCGTGAAAAGGTTGAAATGATCGGGGCTTTACACCAACGGGTTCAAATGGGGAGGGCTCAAACGTAAAGGGTATTTCGGGCACGGGTTCAAATAAGAAGGTCGTTTCGGGAACGGGTCGAAACGGGAAAGGTTCAAACGTGAAGGTTGTTTCGGGAATTAGTCGAAACGGGTCGGGTTCAAACGGGAAGGTCGTTTCGGGAACGGGTCAAAACGGGATTGGTTAAAACGGGAAGGGGTTGTTTCGGGCTCAACCTCAGGAGTCAAAGTCCTACTCTCGTTGGGGTTGCGCCCCGCAGACATTGGGTAGATGACGCCATCACGTGCACCGGTGGCAAACCGTGGTCTACACAGAAATGCGCCAGAGGAAACACAACAGGTCTTTTACTGCATTAACAACACCAGGTCTCTTATTGCAATGCCCATCATAACCACGTTCAGGCGGAAGTGCTCCTCAATGGCCGAAGCATATCGGAGATTTCTAGCATATTCGTGTTTGTAAACATTGAGTTCGTTGAGTGCGTGGTTTTAAAAGTTTGGTAGTGAATGTTATTCATTATTAAGCGAACACTAGCAGCCACCGTCAGAAAATGATTGCTCAACTTTTCAGCCAACGGCTTGTTGGAATAGGCCTGACCGTTTCTTATGAGTTCGTTTGGAATAACGTGAGGGACTGAAGCTTATGGGTATTGCTTACCGTTCACTACTATTTTTACGTTGTTTCACATAAAAGAAAAACAAAGTTGTGACATCTACCCTTTGCTTTTTTTCATACCTACAGCCAACTTATTACGCAGAATTTTATACTTACAAGGAGTACCGCCAATGTGGCTCCGAGGCAAGGGGCCGTCCTATAGGAAGTATTCACTGGCGGCCATAGCTGTGTGCGCGAATGCTGAGCGCGTGCTGATGGCGAGCTTCCACAGTTCTTTTGTAACGTGCATTCCGCACCCTCAAGTTTGCCGGTCTTAGCAGCCTATTAATGTGTGCTCGTTCTGAGCATGCGCTCTAGACAGTACCCACAAATATGGCGCCCAGTGAATACTCCTTATAGATCCCTCGGTGGCGGGTTCAAATCCGGCCGAGGTGTCCGTGGTCTGACGGAGACTTACTGCGGAGAAGGCGCTGTTTTTTTTTTGTTTGTTTTTTTTACAAAGATTTTGTTGGCAGGCAAAAAACTTCAAAGTGTTTTAAATTAAGCCTAAGTCCTCCGTTGGGGTGCGCCGTATGCTCTTCGTTGAAAACGGCACATTTTATTTCATACTCTTCTAGAGTGTTGATGCCCCTGTTTTTTTATTATTATTATTCTGTTCAGCAGTTTAGTTCATTCATTTATTTTTGTATATTTCAACACTATAGAAACTCGAACGTTTCTTCGAGTTTCTCTGCTTTTTATTTTAAGCCTGAGGAAGAGCTGAGTCACGATAATCACGTACCTTGGCCACAGATATCGTACGTCTTATTAGGGTTTGTCTCGCTTATAATTTTGTTTGTGTTGTCATTTGTAACGAGTACGTAAATGGTAAAACGTTTTTTGTTATTGGTGAGCCGATAAGTCGTCTGGTCATGCGCGCTATATTTAGTATTCCTTGATTGCTCACAGAGAATAAAACAAAATATAAAATATAAGCACCCAAATGACAGTGAGTAGCGGTATTCGCACCATGAATTTCTCATTTGTCAATAAAATAATCAATCAAAACATCAGTATACATTGCCATTTTAGTAGGCATGCATAATAATTTTGTTTTCACCTAAGAGGCCTGAAATATTTCAACAAATTTTATTTAAATGGGTGTTTTAACAATATATTGATCCCAAATTCGCCTACTGTAATGAATTAAAAATTCGAGGAAGCAACCTATTTAATAGGTCGCTTTCTTGAATACTCAAGAGTACTCACTTGGAAGCTTGTAGACAGTAGCATACGATTAAATTACATTTCACAACTATTGATTCCTAGTTGTATTGAATGCCCGCGAGCTCTCAAATTAATTTCATATTTGATATATCTACGAAACTAAACACATTCCACCTCCTTTCCGGTTGAGGTAATGTCTCGTTATAATTGCTTAATTTAATGGCAAAACGATCCTCAATAATACACTTCTCACCAGAGTGCAGACGGTAAAAGGTATGATTTGTCAAACTCGAGAACATTTCAGTTTTTGTTTAGGTTTATTCTGATTCATAAATGTAAATTAAGTATATTTTATTTGCTTGAATTGATTGCATCGTTCAGGTACATTCCATGACTCTCTTTGTTATAAAACCAGTCAGTGAATAAACATTCCTTGGTCACATAGTAAACCAGCAAACTATTCAAAGTAGCGAGTTTGGGTTATCGAGAAAAGTAGATTTCCACATCTTTTGTGTCACGGCTCGGATCAGTTATTTAAGTTGGTTCCAGCAGTACCCCTAGCACAGATTAGATGCCAGAGTAGCATGACCAGGCTACCCACGAGGCTAGAAAAACTCTTACACTTCCTAGGCGAAAGCGAAGTCCGTAAGGAAGGCCGCTCTCTAGATTTAACTTGGCCATGGCCGAGCAGCACTATGTCGGCAAAGACAGCAGCGACGTCAGCAATGATCGGACAAAGCGAACTTCAAACGCTCGTTTCTCACACAACAGATCTAGACAATCTGTGTACCTTTGCCATGCTTCGAATTCACAGTGCAGTGCGCCATAGCAATAGACCAGAGACTCTAATTTGGACACTTGACACAAACGTCAGCTAGGAATCCGGCGGCAGTGATTGGCTGGCGTCGCGCTTGACCCTTGTGCCGTCCAATCACAGCTATTGAATCCCTCGCCGACGTTTTCGCCGAGAGTCCAGATTAGAGCCCCAAGACGCGCGTGGCTTGGCTTCGGAAAGTGAGCAAAGCACGCGCTAAACACGCGAACACTGATGATGGCGCCTCCAAACGCACTTGATATTGAGGTTGTACACCTGGAGTTAAGTTTTCGTGAATATAAAGGCAGAGCTATGTGCACATCAACCTGCGCATCTTGAATGCCGGTAATTATTCACATAAATTCTTTACTTCTAAAATGCCACAGAACGTTCTCCCCAGGTATGAGATCTGACCACCAAGGCCCGTTTGCTCGAAGCTGGTTAACTCTAACCGCGGTTAAAGTTAACCGCGTTTCCCTACCTAGGTACGCCCGAGTACCTAGCCGCGTTCGACAAAAACTCAATGCGCAATTTCTCGGTGTTTTATTATTATGCGGTAGCTCCCACCACCTGCCTGTCGAAGGAAACAAATAGCCTTTTAAGAAACTTTTTCGCTAGTTTTGTCTTTATTAAGAAAAATAAAAACGACATCTTATCACAGTGTTTCTTTTTATGCATAACTATATATTTATATCCTTTAAAAAATAATAAATATTTTGATGCATCTACTGTTTCACCAAATACAGCATAAGTTTGCCGTGTTGATTTCAAATCTGGCAACGGTCTATACAGATTCGTTGTTTTGTTCTCGTGACGCACGTTTCCCGCGCTTTAGTTATCAGCTGATTTTCCCTGTTTGTCTTTTCTGCCGTTTGCCCAACCGACCCTCCGACTCGCCCGCCGACTTACTACGGGACTGACTGACAACTGATTTGCGGACGAATTGGCGAAGATAAGGGACGCAATGTCGACTGTGACGCGACGCCGACATCGAAGAGAGCGCGTGTTCGCCCAGTACGCTGTTGTGATAATGGGACGGCAGCGTGTGCTCCGTGACCGCTTGAACCCTTTGGAGGAGTTCGACGAGGACGAACTGCAGAAGCGCTTTCGATTCGGTCGCGCGGGTATTGTGTTCCTTGCCGACACACTGCGCCCGGACTTGGAGCGGCCGACGCGTCGCAGCCGCGCCCTCTCTGCAGAGCAGCAGGTCATTGTCGCCCTGCAGTTCTACGCCACGGGGAACTTCCTCATCACCGTAGGGTACTACATCCGTGTGCACGTCTCCACTGCTTCGCGGTCTGTGAGGGGGTGACTCTTGCCTTGGCACGTCGTGCCCGAGACTTCATAGGGTAAGTGGTTGGGAGCATCTTCTGGCGCGTCCCAATATTAGGCGCATGTGCAGGTCAGTTTTCCGAGAAAGAAACCTGGGCCTAGATTGCTCGATGAGCAATCACCCTTATTTCAGAAACCCTTTGTATAGAAATTTTGGTGCTTGAATTGTGTTCGGTGAAACACCTGAATTCGTTGAAGTTGGTCTTCTCAGCACACCTATTCTGGAATTTATTTACGGCGCACCACCTGTGCAATGGCCCTTCAGTTTTTGCTTCCTAAGCTGTAGACTTGCTAGCCTGAATATCTGCCAGCGCATCGATCCTCCCGTATACTGGTGCCTCCCTAAAGGAACATTAATAGTGTTGCTTCAGCACTCGATATTTGTTTTCTGGTTATGAGCGTGACATGCAGACCAGTGAACTGAGCAGTAAAATTACACGAACCAACTGGAGTGTACAAAATGACTCCCTTAGTACTTATTATTGGTGCAGGTGCAAATGCAACTAAACTACAATTAAAGTAGGAGTGCAGACATTTATAAACAGCCTGGTTTTTGCACTCCCAAGTATGCACTTGGTGCTACTGAGCTAGTCTTGCGGCTACTGAGTACTGTCATTGTGCGGACAAGGTTTTATTGCTCGCTATTGATGAAGATGAATGATAGGTGTGTTATTTCTAAGCATGTGATCATAACAACAATACCATCGCTGTTAATGTCATAGTGCTCCAGACTGACTCAAATTCATCAACAATGCAGGTGGCCAGGCGAAGCTGAGGGTCATGCCTTGCAACACGCCTTCTTTGAGTTCGGTGGGTTTCCTTCGGTCGCGGGTGCTGTTGATGGCACTCACATTCGGATACAGGCACCACAAGTGCATGAGAAGGTCTACGTTAACCGCAATCTGTACCATTCGATAAATGTACAGTTAGTGGTTGACGTCTTTTACCGTATCCGCAATGTGGTTACAAAATGGCCTGGAAGCACCCACGACTCTAGCATATTCACCGAGGGCTCGGTGTTAGGCAAGCTGGCCGATGGCGTTTACGATTGTCTACTCCTTGGAGATAGCGGCTACACCTGGCAAGCCATGGCTGATGGACGCCCTTCTTCTCTCCGTCATCAGCAGCGGAGGTCGCCTACAATGCGTCGCATAGCACAATGAGGAGCATCGTGAAAAGGGAAAGCCAGGCTATGCGTCCTGGTTCGACGCTTCAGTGTTTCGGCACCTTGAGGCACCTAAACGTTTTCCTATGGTTTCGCCTGCGCTTTACATTTGTTGCCATTTTTCTGTTCTTGCATAGAAGGCTACGGCTGCTCAGAAGCAAGGAAAAGAAGGCGTATCTCTACTTCACCTTATTTATACTACTGGTTATAACCTACCGCCATAGCCCGTAATGTTTATTCTAAGGTTAGCCAGCTTTGTGGGAATGAAGTAAGTCAATTCACAACATTCAACCATTTGCCAGTTAACTCTATATGTCACATTAATTATTATATTTCATTTGCTCTTTTCTGTTTGAACTCCAGAATAGAAGTTAGAACGTCTCTGAAACATATCCTTCCTGTTTGTGCTGTATGACTGGGATTATTAACCTGCAAGTTTTTACTAGCTGTTCATACTTTTCAAACAATAGCAGTTATATTGTTTTTTGTTACTCCATATTGCCTAAATGAAAAGCAAGTCTTAGAAAAAAACAATGCTTGCGATGTGAAAAAAACAAATTGCACATCGGCTTATGCAGGTCTTGTTATTAGACAGTTTCAGTACAGACATATTCAAACATAACCTCTTAAATACTGCTTATCTCAAACTGCATTTTTCTTGCAGGTTTTGCGAAGAACATTTTCATTATATCAGTGATAGGATTGCTCTGCCATTTGCCCCAAAGGGATTACCCTGCTACGGTCTGCTACATTTTACCAAAATGTGAGGAATTTGCACCAACATAGTGCCAAAATGTAATGTCACTTTAATAATACTGAAAATATAATAGCTCGGGCCTCGCTGCCCGGCCGGACCGTTCTGATATGCCTACGCAAGTTTTCAGGTTTTCAAAACTTTTGCTTATCGTCTCAAATACCATAATATTCGGTCACATTTTGTATGAATGACAGACAGTATCTAGAAGTTTCGTAATAATTTTCATGTTAGTCGCCTGTTTATTCTGGAGGGTTAGCTAGTGTCGTTGAGTGCGCTTTTCGCCGCGCACTGATGTACTGCAGAGAAGCAAACACCACGGAGTAGGCTTCGCGATTTTGCATGTCTTGCTTCATCGCAGCGCACCCCCGTGTTAAGCGGAAAGCACTCCTCCAAAGCGAGACGCAACACAATTACTAAATAGAACTTTGGCTCGTATATATGATAGATTGCGAGATCCTAGCGGTACCTTTTTTCGAATTCGAGATTTAGCAAGGGTACTTCGGAATTGCAAGAACATTTATATGTGCTTTTTTCCATGTTTATTTATTTAAGCCAACTCATTTGTTTAGCTATTCACTTTCTATAGGTGTGAGTAGATTAGAGCTAAATTGACAGGAGCAGTGGATGGAATCTCAGAAAGAACCTGGATGAGTTCGGCGGGATTGTTTTTAAGTTACGTTCACGTGCCGTTTTTGCTGTGACGTTCTACAGATAAAATGTAATTTATGTTGATAATCAAATGGCAAGTGCTTTGTTTTTTATCTGAATTATAAATTGCAGTTTTATTACAAGCTCTAGAACTTGAAGGAAACACCAGTTTATGTGGTCAATGTTATTGTACTATTTCAGTGGCATTCAGTACCTAAAATAACCATTCAAAGCAGTTTGTGCTGTCCTTCATCACTCACCTTCTTGTCACCCTGTCATGGGGCTTCTCCACGCAACTAAACGCTATAGTTTTGTGTTCGAGGGACTCCTGCTGTGCAGTTGATGCTAACAAAGGTTTGAATGTATGTGAGAAGGCGATGTAGACATTGACTTTTAGTTGGGCAGGCCGACAAATTAAGCTTGACATAATGTTTGCATTGGTATGAATAAAATTTAATCTGCGCTTAACCTAGATAAGTTCTTTTCGTTGCTCCAAAATTGACTTTTGACTGCTCCAAGAGCTGCTCTAAAATGACTCGGACCAATCACATCACTAGTATCTTTAACAAAATCTGCATATCATTTCTGTGTTACAATATTCCAGCAAAAATATGAAATATCAGGCATAATACCATGTTTTCAATGGGCTGGAGCAATGATAGACATCACATGCCGACCTCATTAGATGTTCTTGTTAAACCACTTCAAAATGATAACAGATCTTGCTCTATTTATACACTGTGCAGGACGATAGGCCAGCTCAAGCGTAGGTTTCACTGCCTCCATGCTGAGTTAAGGATGCAGCCAGAAAGATGCTGTGACATCACTGTCGCCTGCTGTGTCCTGCACAACCTGGCCAAGACATGCCCCTGCAGCATGCCAAGGACTGTCCTCCCCGAAGAGGTTCCCGTCGAGCCCGTGGCAGCTGGTCGTGACGAAAGCAATGAGGCTCGGTCCGCCATCATCAGCCAGTTCTTCGGTTGAGCGTAAGTGGGCTCGGCGGCACCGGCATGAACGGAATGACAAGTTCATTTTTCTTCTTCACTCAGGTGCTGCTGCTCTGTTCGGGAACAGCACGATCTGAGGAGGGATTTTTCACCGTGCCACAGGACCTTGTTTCGACTGCAAAAAATGCTTCGTTTGAGCAGCGATCTTCTTTTCCTGTGGAGTGGCTACGAGTCACGAACCCGTGTATGACAAGACAAGCGCCAGGAACATCGGCATTATCAGAAGGGGCGGTTTCTTCGTGGCTGGAATTCGGGCGTACCGACAGTGGGCTCGGCGGCACCGGCATGAACGGAATGACAAGTTCGTTTTTCTTCTTCACTCAGGTGCTGCTGCTCTGTTCGGGAACAGCACGATCTGAGGAGGGATTTTTCACCGTGCCATTAGGACCTTGTTTCGACTGCAAAAAATGCTTCGTTTGAGCAGCGATCTTCTTTTCCTGTGGAGTGACTACGAGTCACGAACCCGTGTATGACAAGACAAGCGCCAGGAACATCGGCATTATCAGAAGGGGCGGTTTCTTCGTGGCTGGAATTCGGGCGTACCGACAGTGGGCTCGGCGGCACCGGCATGAACGGAATGACAAGTTCATTTTTCTTCTTTACTCAGGTGCTGCTGCTCTGTTCGGGAACAGCACGATCTGAGGAGGGATTTTTCACCGTGCCACAGGACCTTGTTTCGACTGCAAAAAATGCTTCGTTTGAGCAGCGATCTTCTTTTCCTGTGGAGTGGCTACGAGTCACGAACCCGTGTATGACAAGACAAGCGCCAGGAATATCGGCATTATCAGAAGGGGCGGTTTCTTCGTGGCTGGAATTCGGGCGTACCGACAGTGGGACTCGGCGGCACCGGCATGAACGGAATGACAAGTTCATTTTTCTTCTTCACTCAGGTGCTGCTGCTCTGTTCGGGAACAGCACGATCTGAGGAGGGATTTTTCACCGTGCCACAGGACCTTGTTTCGACTGCAAAAAATGCTTCGTTTGAGCAGCGATCTTCTTTTCCTGTGGAGTGGCTACGAGTCACGAACCCGTGTATGACAAGACAAGCGCCAGGAACATCGGCATTATCAGAAGGGGCGGTTTCTTCGTGGCTGGAATTCGGGCGTACCGACAGTGGGCTCGGCGGCACCGGCATGAACGGAATGACAAGTTCATTTTTCTTCTTCACTCAGGTTGGTGATAATCGATTTTATAGCTGCATTCGTGATGATTGTCGCTGTTTGCTAGTGCTACCGAGCCCACATGCCCTGTGTTTAATTGTTTCTGAGTGCTGTGATACCATCGCACTGTTACTTTTGTGTTGTGGTGACATAGAAACAAACCCTGGCCCCGACACCGCGGCCAAGCTGCAGGCCATCCTTGACGGTCAAAATGAAATCAGGAAGGATATAGTGGAAATGAAGGAGAAATTGGCTAACGTAGAAAAAGCTGTATCGGGGATGGCTGAGATCACAAAGAGGCTTGATGAGTCCGAAAAGGAAGTATCTGTAATGCGTGCTACTATGGACAGCATGTTAAGGAAGACTGACGACCTTGAAAATCGTAGTCGGCGTAATAATTTGGTAATTTGGGGGCTAGAAGAGGCTCCAAACGAAAACGAGCAAAAACTGAGGGGCGAAGTGATCGAACGAATATTTCGGGATAAACTGAGTGTTTCTGTAACGAGTGTCGAACGCATACATAGAATGGGAAAGTCTACAGAGGATAGGCCTAGGCCTGTCATCCTGAACCTTGGAAATTTTAACGAAAAGAGGGAAATATTACACAATGCTAAAAAGTTGAAAGGTACGAACGTTTTCATTAACGACGACTATTCCAGCACTGTCAGACTGAAAAGGCAGAAACTTTGGCACAGCGCCTCTGAATACTGGAAAAAAAGTCGCATTGGTTTTTGATAAGTTGAAGGTAGACGGTGTTATCTATGCCTGGGACGAAGTTACAAGTCAGCGTTTTAGAGTGAGTGATCGGGCGTCCGGCCGTGTGACAGAGGCTCATACTGCTATACAGGAATGACAGGAGCGCATTGATAAGTTTCGGTTGTTGAATGTTAATGCCCGCAGTATTGTCAACAAGAGCACTGATTTCGAACACATTCTGATTGAGCAACAACCCGATGTCGTAGTGATGACCGAAACGTGGCTGCATCCCGCTATCCTTGACTCTGAAATTTGTCCTCCTGGATATAACGTGATAAGAAATGACCGTAGCAGTCGAGGGGGAGGTGTGGCCATCTTCATTGATAAAAGAATAAAGTACTCGGTGCTACAGAGTCCGCCTGACTTAGAAACAGCGTGGTGTAAGGCGTATCTAGGATCCCAAGAATTTATTATTGGTGCTGTTTACCGTTCTCCAGGAGTAGGTGTGGATGCCGTTAATAAATTGGATGACTTCCTGCGTCACTTGCGCGTACAGCACAAAAATGTTGTAATTGCGGGAGATTTCAATATAGCGGGTGTAATGTGGGATGAAATGTTGCCTGGAACGCGGGAACGTGAAACCGCGACTGGGATCCTAGATTTATGCTTTTCCCATGGGCTAAAACAGGTTGTTCGAGAGTATACACGCATCCAAGGCAATAGTAAGTCAGTTCTCGATCTCATATTTTTAAGCGAAGGGGTTGCATCTCGACCGTACAATGTTGAACTCTTCCCCGGTTTTTCAGATCACCTGATAGTTAGCGTGACCATGACCTTGACGCCGTTTAGAAAAACGCCCAGACCCGTTTCGTCCTACAGAGACTTCGGCATGGCTGATGACACGGCTATTCTAGACGAACTAGATTACCACTATGGACCGTTTGAGGAACTTAGTCGTGATGAGTCAGTAAGTGTTAATGACCTCTGGTTGAAATTTAAAACACTTGTTCATAAATGTATAAATATGTATGTACCATTGAAAAGAAAACGTAAACGAATGCATAATCTTTGGGTGACGAGAGAAGCTATTCACTTAAAAAGGAAAATAGGGCGGCGCAGATTACGGTGTCGTCATACACCTAGTTCGGCATTATCGGATGATATCTCGGCTTTAAGCATGAAGCTGAAATCTGTGCTAAAAGAATCTAAATCCAAGTTTTATAACGTGACAATGCAAAAGTTTATCCGTGAGTCACCGCAAAAGTTTTGGAGGCATTTGGCACCAGCTATGAAGTCTGTTTCCGAGATCAAAACGGAGCAAGGAATTATAAATGACAAGCGAGAAATTGCAGTTCAATTCAACGAGTTCTTTGCAAGCGTCTTCACAAAAGACGATAAGCAGTCTGTAGAGTTTAGATCACCTGCTCAAATTCCACGGGCTGATGATGACATGCAACTGTCAGTTGAGGGTATTTTGGCTTTGTTGCTTGACTTAAAAACTTCTAAATCCATGGGGCCGGACGAAATTCCAAATTCTTTTCTAAAGCGATATGCAGAATGGACGGCAATGTATCTACACTTAATTTTTAAAAAGTCGATTTTGACTAGCACTGTACCCTCTGACTGGAAGCTGAGTAAGATAATTCCAATACTGAAAAGTGGAGATGCTAAGTCAGTATGCAATTACAGGCCCATCGCGCTAACGTCGACATCGTGCAAAGTTCTTGAGCATAATTGTTTCTAAACATATCCGGCAATTTCTTTTATCGAATCATGTTCTCAGCCAGTACAAGCACGGCTTCCGTAAGGGGCTGTCAACGGTTACGCAACTAGTAGAAACCATTCATCACTTTTGTGAGGTATCGGATCGTAAGGGACAAACGGACATCATATTTTTAGATTTTAAGAAGGCATTCGACAAAGTTAATCATAGAAAACTCTTAATAGAATTGATTTCCATCTTGGGAGATAATAAGATTGTTCGGTGGATTGAGGCCTTTCTAAATAATTGTCGACAGTTTGTAAGTATTGAAGGGGTTAGCTCGGACGAATGTGATGTGAGCTCGGGTGTTCCACAGGGTTCTGTCCTGGGTCCCTTGCTGTTCTTGGTTTTTGTTAATGACTTTATCGAAGATTCACCCGTAAAAGCCAGATTATTTGCCGACGATTGTGTTATTTATACTGAAGTAAAGTCCGTTAATGATCAAATTATGCTAAATGAATATTTGTCTCAGATCAATGAATGGTGTGTTAAGTGGCAAATGTCGATAAACTTAGACAAGACAGTATGTATGACGATCACTCATAAACGACAGCCATTAGAATATGTGTATATGCTGCACGGAAAAGCATTAAGCCGAGTGTCAGAGTTTAGATACCTTGGTCTTACAATAACCTCAAACCTAAGTTGGACACCGCACGCTAGCAACATAATCGGAAAAGCTAATAAAAGACTAGGATATATTAGGCGCTCTCTTAAACTCGCTTCCTCGGAAACAAAACTCACAGCATACAAGATGCTAATAAGGCCTCTATTAGAATACGCATGTGAAGTCTGGGACCCGCATGTTAAATATCTCGTATCAAATCTGGAGCAAGTTCAACGGCGTGCGTTACGTTTTGTTTTTTTCTAGCTATAGACGGCTGGACTCTGTGTCACCTCTTTATAAAAGGGCAAATCTACCCCTCCTTCAAGTGCGCAGGAAGCAGAAGCGGCTTAATCTTTTTTATAACATAATGAATAACCTGGTTCTAGTAAATAAGCAACAGTATATTAATGAGAGCATGTCGCGTATAACCCGCAACAAGCATGCTCGGCATGTGGAAGAACGGAAGTTTTCCAAGGACTGTCTTAGGTATTCGTTCTTTTTGCAAACAGCCCGAGAATGGAACAAGCTACCGGCACATGTCGTGACCGCTGAAACTCGAGAAGAGTTTAGTTCCCTTGTTTCAGAGATTTCTAACAGCAGTACCTAGAGTTGTCGTTTCATCGTGGTGTTGAATACGTGTTATTAATCTGTGCATTTTGAACGCGTGTATTTTTTTTTTGTTGTGCAAATCCACTCCTATCTTGGTCCTGTTTAGGACCGATAGTATTTCAAATAAATAAATAAATAAAGTATACCAATATATTGCACATGTTGCTTTGCATGGTCTTGAGTACCAGTGCATTGTGCTGGCAAGGTACCCCCAATGATGTAAAGTCGTCAAACATTACCTTTTACAACTTATCCTCTGTGATACAATGTTGATATATAAAATGTTTAATACGCTGCACATGCTTTAGTTATATTCCATCTCACCCGACGAAGGACTAGGGCCCGTAGCAAATACACCACATGGTTTCAAACAGGCTTGTGATTGGACCCGGCGGCCTGTAGGATTGGGCTTTAGTCCATCGTAGGACGAGACGGAGTATATCAGATCTGAATCCTGAAATCTATTGACAGTTGCAAGTAAAATGGATTTTATTTCTCAGCAGCTGTGTTGGCTTCATCATATGTAAGCAAATACATTCAATTTGAAAATTAAAAACAGCATATTATATCAACGTTTACTCCTAATTGTTTTTTAACAATTTGATTTGCAATTCTGCACGCTGTGTTTCCAGTTCAATTAAAGTTTTTTAAAAGTTTTTTGGTCCTCTAGTAATTTTTTGACTGATAGTAGAACTCCTCTGCAGCAGTAGAACTCCTCTGTCTCCTGCAGGAACCGCTGTGAAGCCTCCCGGCGCCAACGTCGGCTGTACGGCACCTTCGTTGGAGCCCGCTGCACCGCCTCCTGTGGCAGACTCTCGTGCAACACTTTCGCACTTGTTCCGCTCCCAGAGGGACCAGGCTGTGGATCCATTCCCTTGGAACTGCGACAAATGCATGTGTAAAAAGTGGTCAGGTTTTGTTCTTGTCAGTACGGGCAAAGAGAACACACTGTGCAACGTTTGTAACACTGATAAGGATGCTGATGCTGTGCCAAAATTCATTCATACGTGTTAGTGCAGAGGACAAAGTTTGCTAGCTAAGTTGGTTTATACACTGACGTGCAGGCTTGAGGTCTGAGCACAGTGTCGTTACTCCTGGCACAATAGCCCAATACATGGTGTGGGAAAATGCGCATTTGGTTGTGAAGAGCATTTGCATGCATGTGTTTATACCCTTTCACTGCTAAAGGTTTGAATGCAGCTGTGTAGATATGTGATTAACAGCTCATAAAATTAGTGGTCTCATGTCCAGTCAAATCACGTCGCACTGTGCACATTGATAGGACAACTTCAAACATTGCAGCACATAGTTTCACTGGCATTGATTTTACTCGCACAGGTTACCATCATGGGAGTTGTTAACTTCACAACCAGAATGAAGGCAGTGTTCGAGCCAATTTTCCTAAGTTGGTAAAACTAGCAACAAGATGGTTGTACTGTGTGTGATCTTTTAATTTACATATTGAAAACCTGTTACAGTTAGCATAAAAAAGCCATTGCCACTTTGTTGCATTTAATTTCTATTAGATTATGATAAACAGCTTTACCGCCTGATTTGTCAGTGCGTGCCGTCCTATTTCATAACTTTGTAGCTTCAGTAAAGCTCTTTCAGCCTTGTTGAAAATAATTAGAAAGTTGGTAGCGCTTTGTCTTGTCAAATCTTGGAGTGCACTCTGGAAGACGGTTTCGTGACTTATACTTCAACCCGGCTTTGAGCTTTTGTGGTTGAAATAAAACTGAAGCCAGATTCCCGAAACTTTCTTACGACAAAAAAGTTCGTAAATTTATCTTACGACAAAGTTACAAACTTTTGAGTATTCCCGAAGCAAAATGTTTGCACGTTTTGCGAAAGTTACGAATTTCGTCGAAACGTACGCAAAACTTGCAAACATTTTGCTTCGGGAATACTCAAAAGTTTGTAACTTTGTTGTAAGATAAATTTACTAGCTTTTTTGCCGTAAGAATGTTTCAGGAATCTGGCCTCTGGTCCTTATATAAGTACTCGGTAGTAATGCTATTCAAATGACAACATGCCTATCTTGTTATCAACATTTGTCCTCGCATTTTAGAGCCTCGCCTGGAGCAACAGTTCTGCTTTACTATGACCGGTTCCTTAGCACCATTTACTCGTCACACAATCGGGTCTAGAAATCAGTCACCTACTCTTCCGTATCACCTATCATGGCAGCGAAACCCGCACAGGTTGGGAGAGTCCTCGCCGATCGCCTCGAGGACGGCTTCGACGAGGGCCGTCAAGACATGGGGGTTTGGCCCAACACCTATGAATTAGGGCATAGTAATTTCGTCTCGTCTACTACTTACTCGAGTCATGAGCAGAAACAGAGGAGGAGTTGCACTGTTCAACCAAGTATGTAAATGAAACTTTCATGGGAAAATCAAAATAAACAAATACTGCATGAGGCATTCTTTCAAAGATTCAGTTACTGCAACATAACATTGCTGAAACTGTGGACTATGTAATCATGCAATTTTTGCTTTCTTACAGTATGGCTTGTCTGCCTCGGTTGGCCTGGACCATTCTGCTCTCTCCAAATGTGTGTTAATATTGTGTCCAAAGTTTTGGGTCTTCCACTAGAACTGTTTTACGAGTTCCCTACAGCCTGTGCAGAACTTGTACATAAACTGCAATAAATGGTCTTCTGATGTTGTAACACTGATTTACTGCTGTTTTTGGAAGATGACAAGTCGATTCTCAGCAGGGGGCAAAGGTGCACAAATATACAAATGTCCACATACACGTTTCTAGGTTTGATTGTCCTTATATTATCACTAAAGCAATGCAATATTTTTTTAACTTAAGAACACAATGAACTTACCTGTGCGTTGTTCGTGCTTCTTGTATAAGATGTAGAGCTGTCTTGTCTTCTTTAAAAGGTTCCTCCAGCACTGCTGTAACTTGTCTGGGGTACGCAAACAGCCCATGGCTCTGTAAAGTCCATCCCATGCCTGTTTTTCTGTTTGGGTCGTGATCGTAGCACTGAACTTCCCCATAATTTGATATTTTCGCTCCCCCACTACCCGAATTATTTGTAATTGTTCATCCAATGTGTAATTCTTCTGCCGTTTCATGCTGATGCTTGATGTCGCCTGACTCATTTTCGATTTCAGATTGGTTGTAATCGTCTGCTACGTAATTATGTCTCTATAATCCTAACAAGACATCTAGTAATCCTAACAAGACATCTAGTTATCTTAAAACAAAATATATTGACGAAAGATGAGCGCAAGAGAAAACATGGACACTTCTTTCCAGATAGAAGCTTTGTTTATTTCCCAGTTGTACAAGTTCATAGACGACAGTACCGAAGTTCAATCGAATGCCATGCCGGCATCCGTGCCGACGGTTTCTATTGAGGTAGCGGATATTTGCTTCCGAGGAAAGTTTTTAGTCTACATCTTGCCTTCGTTGAACCGTCTCCCGCTACAAAGGGGTCGTCGGTGTTGTGCATGCGCTGCAAATACAATACACGGCGTACTGTACTGTAAACCAGACCCCGCGATTAGAGGCAGTTTTTCGGAGAGAAATGTTTCACTACCATGCGATTGCGGCTCAAGGTAGGTTTTAAAAGTAAAAAAAAAAGAAAAGAAAGAAAGCTGGACGTTGATTGCAACGCAAGATCTGTTGACATGACATGTTGATAGCGGTACGATCTCATAACTGTCTCGTGAAACATCGCGGCACTCACCTAGGTAATATATTTTGAAGGTCCCGCTGACTGTAGCATTCGTTGAAACAAGTCCCCCTCAGAGGGCGATGCGTGAACTCGAACTTGACGTGACCAGTCAAGCGTAGCCCTGCTCCCACAGCACGCTCGCCGTCCGGCGGTGGGCGAGCTGCCGTCGACTCCGACTGTAGACTCTGTGTTGAAATGTCCCTTGCGTGGGACGAGGATGACGCATCTTCGTAAAAATAAATGTTCCCAAGCTTGACGAGCAGCCGTAGAAGCCATATTGTCTGATGCTAGGTACTATTTTACTCCGGCGTCCCTACTCTGCAGGTCACGTGACCTAAAATTCCCCCTCGTAGGGAAATCCGGTTAACCGCGGTTAGTTAACCAGCTTCGAGCAAACGGGCCCAGACCGTGTCATTTCAGGAGGTTATTACCGAATTCATACGAAATTTGCAATTGTACAATAAAATTCACTTCTGTGCATCAAGGTGGCTAGATTATTCTTTTAATCGAGGTGTTTTATCATCACGCACTACGTCCCCATTAAAAATCAGGGTTTACGCGAAGAAAGAGATAGCAAATAACGTCAAATGTGTCATTTATTCCATAAAAAGTCGTACATAAAAACCCGTATTTATATAACTTTATTCTTTTCGTTTAACACGTGTTTTTGTTTAGTCTTTTGCTCGATGAAATTATCCAGTTAATAGTTAAGCCTTGATTTTTTTTTACTTTTTTCTACGGCTTATTGGTGTTTTTTTTATTTTTATTTACAAATACTTCTATACCCCCTCTAAGAAGGTGCCGTTGGAGTGGGTTTTAAGACACAAAATAAACAATACAATAAACATATTTTTACTGGAACAAACAAAACAAATAAGCAATAATTATGCAAACTCTTTATTCTGGTACACAGTCTTTGCCAAATGTTTAGAGCCCACAGCGCGCGCGGCCGGAGCGAGAATGTTCTTGTGCGGCGGCGCTGCAACCGTCGGCACTCGCTGGCTGCGAGGTTTTTGACAGTGAGGGGGCACTTCTCTCTTGCGTCGCGCTCGCTGGGATAATACTGGGAGAGCTACGCAAAAGTGAAGTTCCCCTTATCTCTAAAATCTCCCAGACAGCGAGCGTCGACGGTGGCAGTGCCGCCGCACGAGAACGTTCTCGCTCCGGCCGTACTCGCGGTGGGCTCGCAACTTTTGGCAATGGCTGTACTTCAGTAGCACTGCGCGTGAGTCAAAACCAGGTAAAGCACTTCCAGCAATAAAAAAAGCATTTGTCAGTTAAATCACCAAGAGTAGAACAAATAAAACAAACGCACACACAGAAGCCACTTAAAATCACAAATGAACGCTAGAAAATCGAACCAAACAACAAACAAGCGGCACATAATCAACCAGCATATTCAGTGAAATCGAGGACGTTCCTCCATACCAGATTTACGCTCCTAATGAACACACTGCAGATAAATAACGGAAGATCATAAAAAAAGGCTACAGTCAACAAAAGCGGGAAAGTTCTAAGATTTCTTCACTTGAAAGAAACTTTAAATATATTTTAACAGTGATACAAGCGATACTTTAAAACTCGCGCAGATGTGGCATTCACGGTGACAAAAAACAGTTTGCTCCAGTGTTTAACGACTTAAAAAAAATTGATAACCAAAGTTGTATTCATGACATCTATATTCTGCAAGTAAAAATTATGATCGCTTTATGCACCTGTGTTTTGGTTTGGAGAGTATAGTGTTGATTCATCCATTTTAGAAACATCCTTAAGCAGAGCGTATTAAAAGAAGTGTATTAATTGTTCTGCGCGTTTAGAGGTGCTTATTAACAGTCAGTATATACAATCTGATCACAGAATATAATTTTTTCAGTTTTTGTACACTGAGGGACGCTTTTTGTATATTTTCGAGTCTATTTCTGTTTGTTTATTTTAATATTCGTTTATTTCACAAATACTGTCGGTCCACTCTTGTGGGCCCAGCATTATTGCAGGTATAGTTGCAGGGCAAACGTTCTAAAACTTTACATTACAAAATTTCAAAATTCAAATGATACAAAATATCGGTTAATTTATGGAGGTTTACATGTAAACAAAATCGTCTAAGGCTCTCGCGAAACACTAAAAATGTAGCAAGACTTGCCACACTTTCAGACAAGTCATTCCAAGCAAAGACAGTGTTAGGAAAAAAATATCTAAAAATTTATTTTACATTGAAACTCGAGAAGCAAATTTTCGTGCTTCCGCCTTGTGTCGCGGCTGTCGTTGCATTTCAGCTAGTCGTTAAAATTTAAGCCAGTCTTATCGTGTATTATATTATAGAAAAACTTCAACCGCTTGAGTTTCTCTCGACATGATAACTGTGGCAACAACGGTAATGCATTCAAGGATGACATGATCATGTCCCTGTCGTATGCATATAAATGAATTAAACTGCCTTTTTCTGAACACTGTCTAATTGATAAATGAATGTCAGAGAAGGCGGGCCCCATAAAATATCTGCATATGCCAATAGTGGACGAATGAAAGAAATGTGAGCCACAAGCTTCGTTCTGCAGTACTGTGGCACTATCTCTTCGTAAAGACCATACCTTGTTTTAGATTCTTGTGAAACAAAACGTTGAACATAAGTTAGAGCTTGAACAACTTTCGCGTTTACTTAGAGCTTTGTAAGCTACATGAAAACTATTTATAACCTTTTCAACCTCTCGGCAGGTTATTGGAGTACCGGACGAAGTGATGGTTGAAAAGATATGTGTTTGGATCAAAGTGAAACCAGATAAAACCTTAACCCCAGAAGACATCAAATTCTTTTGCAAGGCCAAGGAGGTATGTCCGTAGTCCACGCATCCTAAGAATAACTGCAAACGTGCGTACATGCACTCCTTACGCAGACAATTGAGCGTTGCCTCTAATTGCAGGAACACCTAATTAACTTACATTTGGAGGTTTTCATCCCAGAGTATAAGTGCCACGCCTCCGACGATCAAGGGCACGCCCTCTACAATGGTGCCGGGGAACATTTAATTTCGCCAGGACCTGCATTTTGCGTGTTATTTCACATTCAGGTTCTTGAGGATTAAGGCACGAGCGAGCTTCCTGCCACACGAAGATGGGAGATTGTTATAATTGTGTAAATACACGAGGACAGCAAAAATATGTAGTCCAGTCCCGTGCCACCAAAATTTACCAAAACACTGAAAAAACAACAACATTATCGAGGTTGTTTTGTTTGTTTAGTGTGCATGCAGTTCAAACTTACTTTGTAATTACAGCTCCCCTGGTACAAGATACCGGAATATGTGCTGTTCGTGAACTCTTTCCCGAGGACTCAGACCGGCAAAGTTCAGAAGCAGAAGATGCGCGAGGAGAGCAAACAACTCTTGAACTTGTGAAGAGCCACCATAGTGGGATAAACACAAATGAATAAAGTGAGGTGTTTAATATCTAACAATGACCACCACTGGTCTGAGAATTTAGTATGGAGCAAGAAGAAGACGGGGGGATGGGAAAATCGCGAGCGCGAGCGAACGAGCAGTCTTATAAACCATTTAATATAACCCGGTTGCGATGTGATCCTTTCTTGATCTCAATGTCATCAACAAATACCTAGCGAAAGATCTACTCAAAGCACAACAAATATTTGGTGCCGAAACCCGGGAACTTTGAATTGAGGAATCTGCTTAAGAATGGATCGGCTCAATACCAAGTTTACAGTCCGACGAAGTCACAATACAAATATAATCAACGAGATAACGACCACGCTCCAGTCCGTCAACTTTGATGCCGCTTCTCTCGAGAACCTGCGAGACAGACTGGTAACGAACAACGAGGAACACCGTGAGGTCAATTAGGAGATCGAACTACACATCAGCGATATTGATCTGGAGACAAACTACATCTCTGTCGCAGCATATGAGGACGAAGTGGCTAGGACTCTCAGCGAACTGATCAACAAGATCGCGCGGTTGTAGGCAACGCAGACCCTACCCGCCACGGAAGCCGACGACGACAGGGGCCACCTATCCCAGGCTACGGGAGTGAAACTCCCCAAACTGCAACTTCTATACTATAAAGGAGACCTCACGCAATGGCAACACTTTTGGGAGCAATTGGACGCATGAATGCATCGGAACACCAAGATCTCTGATGGAGAAAAAAGTTCAGTACCTGTGGTCACTCCTGGTCGTGCAAGCCACCATGCCTTCTCCGGGCTGCAGGCTACAGCAGCGTGCTACAGAGATGCAATATAGATACTTCCTGAACGCTTTGGCGACAAGCGGCACATTCAGCGGAAATATCTGGAACGACTTCAAAACCTGCCAACGGTGAAGTAAGTGCGACATGTCCAATTACTACGTAAGGTGTATGCTTCCGTCCTGACAAACGTTCGCGGTTTGCGCTCCTTAGACGTTTCAAGTGCGACGTACACCACAATGATGATAAAAATACTCCTGTACTGTCCTCCAACGGATTACCATCGTCACAAGAGCCACAGAACACCACTTGTAGTTTCCGCCAGCAGAGGCGAGGGCGCTAGCACGTCCGGCGATGGAACGGTCAACATCTCTGCATCGACAACGGATGCAGGTGACGAGCTGACGAAACGTGTGCGGTTTATACGCGTGGAAATTGAGAGCAGAGAATGATTAGCACCGCTCAAGCGAAGACCAGCAAGCGTGCCGATGATAGCTCCTAAACCGAAACAAACAGTTTATCCACCATCAAAGTTCGTGTTGCAAACCAGCGGGACAGACAACCCCTGCTTTTTTTGCAACCACCAAAATCACAGTACCAGCGCCTGTACTGCAGAGATCGCACTTGATAAAAGAAAGATTAGCGCAGGACATGAGATGTTTTTACTTCACCAAACGAAGGCATCGCTCCAACGACTGCCGCAGCCAAAAGAGATGTTCCGGATACAGGGGACGACATGTCTCGTCAATGCGCAATCCTTTTTGGTAGACATAAATACCGGTTCCGGAAGATACCGCCAATATACTCACCCTTAGTAATACGACGCCTCACCGAGCTTCGAAAGTTCTAATGTAAACATTCAGGAGCTGGGCCGTGACTGATGAGAGCTGCGCATGTATCGGCGGTATTATCGACAGTGGAAGCCAGAAGAACTTCGTCAGAGAGAACTTAGCAAGGAAATTAAGTTCGAAAGTTGCAGGCCAACGAGGCGCGCAGCTTGACAACAGCGGCTCGGATGTGATTAGACAGAACTTCCCACTGGTCAGGCTACGACTTCGAGTCCCGTATGCGACGACGGAGTATGTTTTGGAAGTCGTTGTCATCCCATTGATCTGCCGAGATCTCACCGAAACACCCGTCGAACACTCGTTCCTTAAAACGATCACGGGGTCCGTCGCTGACGAGTTGATGTTTCCTTCCGTCCAAGCAGATGGAGGCATAAGCCTGCTCATTGAAGTTGACCAGATGAGGAAATTGTTAACTGGCGAAACACGCCGCTCGTCACACAGCCCCGGCCTGGTGGCCTTTTCAACTAAGTAGTAGGAAAACTGCACCAGCTCACACAGTTAGGCTCCGCCCCCAAGGGGGCGGAGCCAAACCCCATCTGACCAATCACAGTGCAGGGGGGCGGGGCCAAACCCAATCCAACCAATCACAGCGCAGTAGGGCGGGGCCCTTTCCCTCTCTCCCATCCCAGGGACCAATGCAGGCAGTGGGCATCGATGGCCCCGCCCACAGGACATTAGCCAGCGACCAATCGGAGCTCAGCGAGGTCCCGTCACCACAAACCGCAGACCGCGGACCACAAACCACAAGTGTGGTTGACCAGGTGTTGACAACTGCAGTCATCAGCTGACAACAACCACGTGATGTCACACAGGGTCCGAGCTTCGTTCGACAGAGGGCGCTCAGGTGATGTCGCACAGGGTTCCTGCTGCATCTGAAGGAGGGCGCTGCGCTCCGGTAAATGCCCCTTTTATTCGATAAAAAAGGCTCCGCGGCTGGCGGGGACTCGAACTCGCGACTTCTTGATCACCAGCCCGATGCGATATCCCCTGAGCTACGAGCGCATCGCTTCCGAAAAGCGCTTAAGTCGGGTTAGTTGTTTGTGTGTGTGTGCCTTCAGATCACGTGATGTCCCGCGCGCTACTTGGCTTTTGTAATGCGGTTAGAAACAGGATGCTTCATTGCCGCAGGTCGTGCGACGTTGCTCGTTTTCCTATCACGTGATTTCGCGCGCGCGCGATTCAAACGGTGCTCGCGCGGACTCGTCACCTCGGGAATGGCTTTCGTAATCTGGGTGAAAAAAACAAACAAACAACCCTACACGGAATTTGAACGCGTCATTGTTCCAGGTCATGTGACGAAGCCTATCTATAAAATTCCGTCATGCAGAAAGAAGTCTAGACAGGTTTCGTATATGTCTCGAGAGATCGGAATGTTATTTTCTTTTTTTCATATGCGAATGAAATACATTGTTTCGACGCTCAGCTCGGTCGCTTGTGTTTATTCAGCTGTCGCGTGGGGGGCTCGGAACGTCACTTGTGCGCCGGAGGTCGGTCTGACATTTGTAATGCGGTTAAAAACAGGATGCTTCATTGAAGCAAGTCATGTGACCATGGTCGTGTGACGTTGCTCGTCTTCATATCACGTGATTTCGCGCGCGCGCGATTCAAACGGTGTTCACGGACTCGTAGCCTCGTGGCGCCCCCTTAGCTGTTGCATTTGGGGTCTTCGAGCCGCTGGATTTTGGCGTCATGTGACGGTCCCCAATAGCAGCAGCTGGGTCCCACTACATTGGGGTTGAGGTGACAGTAGAATTTTGAAGCTCGCGGACCGTGATTATTGTTGATCCTGCTTAAAGCTTTAAAGTGTCCCTGCTAAAATTTGGGGCCAGCTCGCAAAAACTTTGCAAAGACCCAGCGAATTTCGGGAATAGGCCCCATCTAGTGTTCAGACTGTGAAGTGGTCCTCGTTCAAATTGGGTGCCACCTGATGGTAAAAGCTTCGACCCGATATAAACTTTGGACGTCATGTGACGGTCCAATTGGCAACAGTCGCGGTCCCGCTAATTTGGGGGTGAGGTGACGCTAAAACTTTGAAGCTGGCGGACCGTGTTAAATCTTGGTCCAGCGTAAAGCTTTGAAGTGGACCTGCTAAACGTTGGGGCAAAGTCTTGAAACTCACAGACCGTGCTGGACCCAGTGATTTGTTTTCGAATAAACACCATCTCTCGTTAGAACTTTGAAGTGCTCATCGCCAAAAATTGCTGACATCTGGTGGTGAAAGCTTCGACCCGCTAAATTTGGGGCGTCGTCTGAAGATTCTCTTAGCACCAGCTGGATACCGCTAAAGTTTTTTTTTTTTTTTGCTGGAGCGACGGTAAAACTGAAGTTCGCAGGCCGTGCTACATCTTGGCCCAGCGTAAAGCATTGAAGTTGCTCTCCCGCGCGCTTAGCACACATGGTCAGCTGTATCCACTTAATTTTGAGGGGTGACGGTAAAAATTCGAAGCCCACGAACCGTACCAAGTTGAGACCAAAACGTAAAGTTTTGACGTGGCACTGCCATATTTTGGGAGCTGACCCCAGCGCGTAAAACTCTGAAGTGACCCTAATAAAAATTCGAGCCCAGCGCGTAACACTTTGCACAGTCCCAGCCAATTGTGGTATACCCGACACCTAGCGTAAAAACTTTGAACTGGTCGAAGATTATTTTAAACTTCAATTAGATGAAGTTAGCGTTTCCTCTTCTCGATTTCGCGCGCACACAGTTTAAATTCGGGATTTAGGCGTATGAGTTGTCACCTCCGTTCACAGATGGTGCGCGTTTTTGTTGCTAAGCGTCTTTGTTGTTAGGGCATCAGTGATATCTTGCGTCGTGGGTCTGACCTTGCGACATCTGTTGCTGAAAAGTTAAATTGATCGTATTCCGAAGGCGTGCCCATCCATATTTTTGTGCGCGAGCAAGTCCGGGCTTTGTGCGTATGAGTTGCCGATTCCGTTTGTAGATGGCGCGCACCTGAATCTCTTTCAGCTGACGTGAACTTTTACCATTATCGCGCGAAATCTCTCGCTAATTTTAGCGCCAGATTGGTAGATGGCGTCAACTCTATCGCGCGCGCGCGACATCTCTCGCTAATTTAGCGTCATCTGCAGCTGCAGTGTTGGAAAAGGACCGGAGCGTGGTCGCATCCATACGCGCTAAAGACGAGACAGATATGGTGTTTCATATTTTTATTCTCGTACGCTCTAAAAACACCACACTTCTAAATGGAGATCCGGTGTTCATTTTTTTTTTCTTTTCACTCCACGCAACAAAGAAACCATTGGAAACGCTTTACACAAAAAATGTCACACAAGCTGTTTCAAGATACAACCGAGGCAAAGAAGTTGTGAAATGACATCTCAGGAGCAACGCGCGATAGGATCCTCGCATCTCAGATAACTCCTTGACGATGTCGCTCACCTTCAGAATGTATCCCGTCGGAGCGTCATCTGGAACGTCATCAATGTTCAGGCAGGCAATCTCGTCTTTCGTCATCCACTCAAAGTCCGACACGGGCAGGGCTTCTCTCATTGTCGCCGCATACAGACCGTTTACGTCCAAGTCCAAAATCTGAGACGGTTCGTGCTGCGGGTTAAACGTATCCGTTCCCGGAATATTTGCGACAGCATGGCGGGTTGTGCATTGGGTAATCCCTCCGCGAATACCCTGTTCTATCATGAGATAGGTGTCAGGATCGTCAATTAGCTGCAGTCTTACTTTCAGCGCACACGACAAGCTTAGGGACGGTAACGATACGAAATGTAAAGCCTCAATTTCGTACGTCTCCAGCGTCCAGCGTCTAAAGTTTTGGAAAACATCGGCCAGTAGGAGGCAGTCCGTCTTTAGGTAAAGGTCGCTGTATTCTCCAAGGTTCTTCAAACCAAAGGTATCGAAAACGACCTGTGCATGTTGGTAGTCCTCTTCACACACACCCCGTTCCCAGTCAACTTGTTATAAAAAAAGGCCTCTCGTGGCGGGAGGCTTTGACCCTCGTAACTCTCGAAGCTTGTAATGAAACTATAACAAAACACTCTTTTACGGGCAACGAGGTCGACGTGTTCGGTGCTTTCGTTGCAAATGACGTGTTGCGACGTGCTTTCGTTGCAAATGACACAGCGGGAAGAGTCCGCGTGGGAAGCCTCGTTTTCTTGAGTCATTTCAAGAGGCACTTCACTCGACCTGATCAATCGGGGTATTTCCTTCGCTAGAAAGTTGAGAATGAAAATTAATCTTTCTACGCAGTCGGGTCCGCGATAGAGGTATTCCTCAACAATGGACGAATCTTTTGAGTGGATGACGAGAAGACAGAAAGAGCTGGGGACGTGATTCTCGTAAACATTGCCCGTCGACTGAGTCGGTTCAAGAATCGCGCTTCAAAGTCGTAAACGCAATAAAAGGGGAACTCTTCCAAGACATGCGTGCTCCGACGAAAGTACACAGTTCGTCACCCTTGTTTGGGAAGACGGTTTTGCCCGGCTTCTTGTCCCTGCACATTGAGAGATGGTCAGATAGCCCGTTTCTTGCCTCTGAAACCCGGTTAGACACGTCTTACAACGAAAGCGTAGGCTTTTGGCATTTGAAAAAAGCCTCGCAAAGTTTGTAATGCCCACAAAATGGTTCTCAGCAAGGAGAAGATCGACATGCTGCTCCAACTCGTCATCAACTACCCTCAGGGGGTAGACAAAGTTTACGTCTTACAACGAAAGCGTAGGCTTTTGGCATTTGAAAAAAGCCTCGCAAAGTTTGTAATGCCCACAAAATGGTTCTCAGCAAGGAGAAGATCGACATGCTGCTCCAACTCGTCATCAACTACCTTCAGGGGTAGACAAAGTTTTTCTCGCTGTCATATAACCAAACACGTTCACTGAGACACAATTTTTACGCTCAAAGGCCCCCACATCCTGTGGAAAGGTGACGGGGAAGGTTTTCGGAAACAGGTACTTGCACATATGTTCACGATACGAGGATGCTCTTCCTCTGTAAGCCCCGTTTGCAGGACGCAAAACGGCGAGCATCGCAAACAACAAAGCACCATATCCCGTTCAGATTCGTGAAGACACTCACTGACACTGACGAGGCATTGCTTTGAGGCAAGTTGCTTCGGCAGAGAAAAAATGTCCAACAACGTTCGGAGGAAGGAATCGTCCCAAACTAAGAGTACAAATTTTGATCCCGACAGAGGAAGAGCATCCTCGTATCGTGAAGATATGTGCAAGTACCTGTTTCCGAAAACCTTCCCCGTCACCTTTCCACAGAATGTGGGGTCCTTTGAGCGTAAAAAATTGTGTCTCAGTAAACGTGTTTGGTTATGACAGCGAGAAAGACTTTGTCTAGCCCCTGAAGGTAGTTGATGACGAGTTGGAGCAGCATGTCGATCATCTCCTTGCTGAGAACCATTTTGTGGGCATTACAAACTTTGCGAGACTTTTTTGAAATGCCAAAAGCCTACGCTTTCGTTGTAAGACGTAAACTTTGTCTACCCCCTGAAGGTAGTTGATGACGAGTTGGAGCAGCATGTCGATCTTCTTGATGAGAACCATTTTGTGGGTATTACAAACTTTGCGAGGCTTTTTTCAAATGTCAAAAGCCTACGCTTTCGTTGTAAGGGGTCTCTAACCGGGTTTCAGAGGCAAGACACCCTATCTGAACATCTCTCAATGTGCAGGGACAAGAAGTCGGGCAAAACTGTCTTCCCAAACAAGGGTGACGAATTGTACTTTCGCGGAGCACGCATGTCATGGAAGAGTTCCCCTTTTATTTCGTTTACGACTTTGAAGCGATTCTGGAATCGACTCAGTCGACGGGCGATGTTTACGAGAATCACGTCCCCAGCTCTTTCTGTCTTCTCGTCATCCGCTCAAAAGATTCGTCCATTGTTGAGGAATACCTCTATCGCGGACCCGACTGTGTAGAAAGATTCATTTTGATTCTCAACTTTCTAGCGAAGGAAATACCCCGATTGATCAGGTCGAGTGAAGTGCCTCTTGAAATGACTCAAGAAAACGAGGCTTCCCACTCGGACTCTTCCCGCTGTGTCATTTGCAACGAAAGCTTTAGCAAGAAAATGAAAACTCGCGACCACGACCACATGACGGGAGAGTCTAGGCGGGCGCTTTGCTTCCCAGTGTAACCTAAACCATCGAATCAACAAACATACCGTTCCACTCATAGCGCATAACCATTCCTACGACCTCAGTTTCTTTCTAGGCAAGCTTAATTTGTTCGAGTCCAAGGATATTAACGTACTCGCGGAAGCTCGTGCCAGAATTTTAAATTGTTAGAGATAGGCAACCTTCGCTTTATTGACAGCCTCGCATTTCTTAATGCAAGCCTGGAGACGCTCGTGCAAAATCTCCACTCTAAGGCCACAGAGCATTTTTGTTGCCTTCGGCAGTCCTTTCCCGAACACGTCGACCTCCTTGCCCGCAAAGAGTGTTTTGTTATAATTTATTACAAGCCTTGAGAGTTACGAGGGTCAAAGCCTCCCGACACGAGAGGCCTTTTTTTTAACAAGTTGACTGGGAACGGGGTGTGTGTGTGAGGAGGACTACCAACATGCACAGGTCGTTTTCGATACCTTTGGTTTGAAGAACCTTGGAGAATACAGCGACCTTTACCTAAAGACGGACTGCCTCCTACTGGCCGATGTTTTCCAAAACTTTAGACGCTGGACGCTGGAGACGTACGAAATTGAGGCTTTACATTTCGTATCGTTACCGTCCCTAAGCTTGTCGTGTGCGCTGAAACAGTCGAAAGTAAGACTGCAGCTAATTGACGATCCTGACACCTATCTCATGATAGAACAGGGTATTCGCGGAGGGATTACCCAATGCACAACCCGCCATGCTGTCGCAAATATTCCGGGAACGGATACGTTTAACCCGCAGCACGAACCGTCTCAGATTTTGGACTTGGACGTAAACGGTCTGTATGCGGCGACAATGAGAGAAGCCCTGCCCGTGTCGGACTTTGAGTGGATGACGAAAGACGAGATTGCCTGCCTGAACATTGATGACGTTCCAGATGACGCTCCGACGGGATACATTCTGGAGGTGAGCGACATCGTCAAGGAGTTATCTGAGATGCGAGGATCCTATCGCGCGTTGCTCCTGAGATGTCATTTCACAACTTCTTTGCCTCGGTTGTATCTTGAAACAGCTTGTGTGACATTTTTTGTGTAAAGCGTTTCCAATGGTTTCTTTGTTGCGTAGAGTGAAAAGAAAAAAAATGAACACCGGATCTGCATTTAGAAGTGTGGTGTTTTTAGAGCGTACGAGAATAAAAATATGAAACACCATATCTGTCTCGTCTTTAGCGCGTATGGATGCGACCACGCTCCGGTCCTTTTCCAACACTGGCAGCTGCAGATGACGCTAAATTAGCGAGAGATGTCGCGCGCGCGCGATAGAGTTGACGCCATCTACCAATCTGGCGCTAAAATTAGCGAGAGATTTCGCGTGATAATGGTAAAAGTTCACGTCAGCTGAAAGAGATTCAGGTGCGCGCCATCTACAAACGGAATCGGCAACTCATACGCACAAAGCCCGGACTTGCTCGCGCACAAAAATACGGATGAGCACGCCTTCGGAATACGATCAATTTAACTTTTCAGCAACAGATGTCGCAAGGTCACACCCACGCCGCCAGATATCAGCTGATGCCCTAACAACAAAGACGCTTAGCAACAAAAACGCGCACCATCTGTGAACGGAGGTGACAACTCATACGCCTAAATCCCGAATTTAAACTGTGTGCGCGCGAAATCGAGAAGAGGAAACGCTAACTTCATCTCATTGAAGTTTAAAATAATCTTCGACCAGTTCAAAGTTTTTACGCTAGGTGTCGGGTATACCACATTTGGCTGGGACTGTGCAAAGTGTTACGCGTTGGGCTCGAATTTTTATTAGGGCGGCCACTTCAGAGTTTTACGCGCTGGGTTCAGCTTCCAAAATATGGCAGTGCCACGTCAAACCTTTACGCTTTGGTCTCAACTTGGCACGGTTCGTGAGCTTCGAAATTTTACCGTCACCCCTCAAAATTAAGTGGATACAGCTGACCATGTGTGCTAAGCGCGCGGGAGGGCAACTTCAATGCTTTACGCTGGGCCAAGATGTAGCACGGCCTGCGAACTTCAGTTTTACCGTCGCTCCAGCAAAAAAAAAAAAAAAAAACTTTAGCGGTATTCAGCTGGTGCTAAGAGAATCTTCAGATGACGCCCCAAATTTAGCGGGTCGAAGCTTTCACCACCAGATGTCAGCAATTTTTGGCGATGAGCTACTTCAAAGTTCTAACGAGAGATGGTGTTTATTCGAAAACAAATCACTGGGTCCAGCACGGTCTGTGAGTTTCAAGACTTTGCCCCAACGTTTAGCAGGTACACTTCAAAGCTTTACGCTGGACCAAGATTTAACACGGTCCACCAGCTTCAAAGTTTCAGCGTCACCTCACCCCAAATTAGCGGGAACGCGACTGTTGCCAATCGGACCGTCACATGACGTCCAAAGTTTATATCGGGTCGAAGCTTTTACCATCAGATGTCACCCAATTTGAACGAGGACCACTTCACAGTCTGAACACTAGATGGCGCCTATTCCCGAAATTCGCTGGGTCTTTGCAAAGTTTTGCGAGCTGGCCCCAAATTTTAACAAGGCCACTTTAAAGCTTTACGCAGGATCAACATTAATCACGGTCCGCGAGCTTCGAAATTCTACAGACACCTCAACCCCAATGTAGCGGGACCCAGCTGCTGCTATTGGGGACCGTCACATGACACCAAAATCCAGCGGCTCGAAGACCCCAAATGCAACAGCTAAGGGGGCGTCACGAGGCTATGAGTTCGTGAACACCGTTTGAATCGCGCGCGCGCGAAATCACGTGATAGGAAGACGAGCAACGTCACACGACCATGGTCACGTGACCTGCCTCAATGAAGCATCCTGTTTTTAAAGGCATTACAAATGTTAGACCGACCTGCGACGCACGAGTGACGTTCCGAGCCCCCACGCGACATCTGAATAAACAAAAGCGACCGAGCGGAGCGTCGAAACAATGTATTTCATTCGCATATGAAAAAAAAGAAAATAACATTCCGATCTCTCGAGACATATACGAAACCTGTCTAGATTTCTTCCTGCATGACGGAATTGTATAGATAGGCTTCGTCACATGACCTGGAGCAATGACGCGTTCAAATTCCGTGTAGGTTTGTTTGTTTTTTTTCACGCAGATTACGAAAGCCATTCCCGAGGTGACGAGTCCGTCAGACCCACGACGCAAGATGTCACTCATGCCCTAACAACAAAGACGCTTAGCAACTAAAGACACGCGCCATCTATGAACCGAGGTGTCAAGTGCGCAGCGATTCAAATATCAGGTGACGTTGGTCACATGACCCACCGGGAAAACACGCGACAATGCATTTCTCGTCACTAACCTCACGGCGACATATCTGTGTCGTCATCGTGACAGTGCATTTTCCCGCCTGACAGATGACTCAATAATCCTGAACTCTTCCGTCATCCCTGTAGCGCCCTCCGGTGAATGACTCAGCAATTCCGTTACAAAATCCAAGCGTTGCGGACAGCTCTAACACGTGATCTGAATTGCGCGTTCGCCGTACGAAATACTAGGACGAATGAAGTCGTCCAAGAAGCATTGTGTTCATAGCTCAGACGGTAGAGTGTTGGGCTTCTGATCAGAAGGTAGCGAGGTCGAGTCCCCGTCTCCCGCGAAGCTTTTTTATCGAATAAAAGGGGCATTTACCGCGCAGCGATTCAAATTCAAAACACGTGTCCGTCATGTGACCGGAGCGCAGCGCCCTCTGTTGGATGCAGCACGAACCCTGTGTGACATCATGTGAGCGCCCTCTTTCGGATGCAGCACAAACCCTGTGCGACATCACGTGAGCGCCCTCTGTCGAACGAAGTTCGGACCCTATGTGACATCATGTGGTTGTTATCAGATGATGACCGCAGCTGTCAACACCTGGTCAACCACACTTGTGGTTTGAGGTCTGAGGTTTGTGGTTTGTGTTTTGCGGTCTGCGGTCTGTGGTTTGAGGTCTGCGGTTTGAGGTACGTGACCTCACGTACCGCCCACCCCGTGGGCGGGACCCGGGCGAGCTTCGATTGGTCACTGGCAAACGCCCATGCACTGTCATTGGTCCCTGAGATGGGAGAGAGGGAAGAGGCCCCGCCCTGCGTCCCTGTGAATGGTTGATACCCGATAGAGCCGGAAGTAAACGGGGGGGGGGCTGGCCCCGCCCCCTTGTTTACTTTCTGTTCCATCGTGTATCAACTAATACTACTACTAGAGTGGGGGAGAAATATCGAAAAAAAGCACCTTCTGTAACATCTGTTGGTCGCATTTCAAGTAATGCCCTTCAGGCTTTGCAATGCACGCGGAGCATTCGAAATAATGATGGATTCCTTATTGCGGGGCTTCGGGTGGATAACATGTTTAAGGTATATAAAATACACGATAGTGTACGCAGCTTCCTTCGATGAGCATTGATATTGACTTTGCACCGTTCTTATGTGGATTAGGAAGTGCGTCCCCGCAGTTAAATCTCACGAAATGCAGGTTCACCTCTCAAACGCTCAAAAATCTTAGTACTCTGGTCGATATTCACGGAAGAACGCCCGACCCCGATAACCTAGCTATCGTCTCCCATTTTCGCCGTCCGACCAAGAGGAAAACATTTTGTTCCTTTCTTGGTTTATGCTCGTATTTCCGTCGCTTTATCTGTGGATTTGCCAACATATGTACTCCGCTCAACTATCTTATTAGAATGAAGATATCGTTTATGTTAGGACTGGGCGTCGATTAAAAATTTTAACCCGATTAATCGCCACCCTTTAATGGATTAAGTAATCGATTAATCGGTTCTGTTGATTTTTGTAATATATTAAAACGAATGCGACAACTCGTCCTGCCCTTGAAGAGTTATTTTACTCTCTCGAACACGGCGCAAAGGACGCTTACAATTGATGATATCCTTAGTTCAACCTAGAGCCATTAAATGAGCTGCGCTTAGAGTATCGGCATTTGTTCCCCGGCATTGTTGTGGGCGCCACCGTTTTGTCTCGTATGCAGAGCAGACGCAACTGCCGATCGTCATGATTCAAATGTGCGACTTCCTCAGCATTAGATTCGGTGTTAGGAAGGTCACGGAATATTGCTTCGCGCTGTCACGAACTGTTTAAGCATATGTGGAGGGCGGAAAGGCGTTTCCCTGTGATTTCAGGTAAAGCTTCAGATAACTGGCAACCATGATTTTAAGACACAATATGGGCAAGTGTCTGTACTCTGAAGTGTAGCTTATTTTGTGGCAGTAGTTCAACCATTCAAAGACTCACATATTTTGCTCCAGCTCCGAAGACAAAGAAGTTTGTCCACATTCTCCGGCAGGAGCGAGTTCCTTTGTTTGGTCACGATGATGCCTGCTGCACTGAAGAGACGCTCACACGGCGTTGAGGTGGCTGGAACGCACATCCCCCTCTTAACGATTGGCACTAGCTCGGGAATTAGAGAGCCCTGTGCTCGTCGCCACTGCAACGTGTCCAAGTCATCCTCTATTACTTCTGGCAGCGAACGATGAAGTGATGCTTGGCAGGAGACTGAAGCTCCTTCACTTTCCTCCGAGAAGGCGTATTTTCTTTTTTTTTTTTTCTTTTGTGTGTTGTCGCGATGAGTGTCCGGCGACATTCGTGCCAGATGGGAAAGCTCTTGCCACACGTGTTCTCGGCGATCTTTGTCAATGCAAGCGAGGCTCTTGAACCGAGGGTGGAGACACGTCGCCATCTCGTAATCGTTGTAGTGTGGCCGCGCGCTTAGCCTCTGATCGATTGACTCCAGCAGCATGGCCTTGAAGCAGCAGATGAAGGCGGGATCACAGTCGTTTATTCTCATTTTATTCTTAGACAGCTTTATGGCTGGAATGAGGACGGACCGTGTTATATACTTGTCTCCTCCAAGGAGTTCCGTTAACTCAAGAAGGGGTTGGGTCTCAAAGCCTCCCTAAATCGTTTAGCATGTCCCAGTCGACATATGTGAGTCGGGGAACAGTCGCGTTGCTCGCACTGTCGTCCTCCATGGCGCGGCGCAAGGCATCCTTCAGTTCGAGCAGGCTGTTTATCATTATGTGGGTGCTATTCCATCGCGTGGCGATGTCTGGCTGAAGCTTTTTTTTTTTGAGCTCCGAGATCAAATCCGTGCTTTGAAAGGGCGGCCTGGTGGTTTGAATTGTGCTTAAAATGACCTACAGTGCGGTGACAGGCGGCCAGCAGTCGCTCCACTCCAGTCACGCTTAGCGCCTTGTGGATGAACAGCTGCAACGTATGTGCTGCACAATACAGACTCTGGAAGCTCGCTCTCTCTACACCAAGACAAATGTTACGCGCGTTATCGGTGTACACAGCTTCCACCTTTTGATCAATTTCCCACGCCATAGCAGCCTCCGAAACCTCGCGGGCACATTGTTCTGATGTGTGGCGTTCCGGTACGTGTCTCACATGCAGCGTTGCGGATCCGAGCACCCAGTCGTCGTCAATCCAATGCGCCGTTACGCCAAGGTAGGCGTCATTGGCAATTGAGGTCCAGAAGTCAGGCGTTAAGCTGGTGAAGCTAGTTCCTGAAAGCTCTGCCTGAAGACACTCTCTTTTTGTGTTGTACAGGCTGTCCACCCCAGCACTCACTGCGCGACGCGAAGGCAGCTGGTATGACGGAGAGCTTATGGCTATCTGAAGCACATTCTTCAGTCCTGGGTCTTCAACAATGCTCAGTGGCCGGCTGGCACACATAAGCTAAGAAGTAAGGGCTTGGGCGATGCTTTCTTCTTTTTTTAGAGAAAGGGGACACGATGAGAAGGCGTCGATTGTTGTCTGCGTTTTTGCGGATGATCCTTGGTGCAGTGGCGTACTTGAATGCTTCGCTCGTAGGTGATACTGAAGCGAACTTACGCTTCCACTGTACGAAAACGCCTTTTTACAGATGAGGCAGTGGACTTCCTTCAAGTTAAGAACTTCACCGTTGGTGTTTAATTTAAACCCAAACTTTCCGGCGAGATTGCCTTTTATACTCGCGAACTCGTCCATGTTACGGGTCGAATACTGGAACAAGTTAACGATGGCATTGTTAGCTTCCCAGCTTGTTTGTCTGATTGTTTGTCTTGCCTGGGTAGGATGTGTAATAGATCCTCAACACGTGACGTTTGCGGTCGCGCGGGGATCAATTGCGGGCCCGGCTTCTCTGTCTGGCCTCGGCAGAACTGTAATGTATATCCTCGAACACGTGACGCGAGCGCGAGAATTGAACTTTGTCCGTACCACACTTAGCATCGGCCAATCACGGCGGTCGCCTACTTTGTTGCCTAGTGTATCGATTATAGCCCCTTTATTAGCGCATTTTGATCCAGCAGCTGATACCGAGATACATTCCGACGTTAGCGATTTCGGCCGAGAGTTATTTTAATTCAAATACGTGACGGTCGAGAACATGTATTCGCGTATGCTAGCCTCCCATTGTCTAAAGCCTAACGAAACTGTGCCATCTTAGAAAAGCAGTATCCAGCTGTAGTTCTGGCAATAACAAAATTTCGGCCTTACATATTTGTACCTCCGTTTAGAGTAAATACCGAGCACCGTGCCCCTTGTGCGTTGGTTAATCTCAAGGATTCAAGCGGACGACTGCGTCGCTTGGTGCTTAAGACACAAGAATATGACGTCTATATCTTCATCTATACCGGCAGGA
>JABSTQ010005757.1:0-27276 GCA_013358835.2 Ixodes persulcatus
TTTGTCATTGTCTTCGCCGTGGGCACTCTGTGACAGACATCAATGTCTGTGTCCAGGATAGGTTCCCCCAAAACTTCACATATTTTTTTATAATCTGGCACGGGTCACCTGCGAGGGGCAGCCGTTTTACCTCTAGGTTGTTAGCCCTTTGGTATTGTTCTAGTTCATCAATCTTAAGCGACAGTGCTTTGTTCTCAGCTCGTAGGCTATGGTTTGACTCTGTAAGTTGCTTCACCTCCTTTCTCAGCTCCTTCAGTTCAGCTGTGATTCCTTTGACCTCATCATATGTGTCACTTGTGAATTTTACACTTTCTTTCAGGCCGCGCATTTCAGTCCTTATTTCTCTACGTAAGTCGTCCAGAGCCTTTACATACTCTTTTTGCTCTTTCCCGTCTTTGGTCATGACGGGCGATCAGAGGACACGAGTACACGAGCAAGACAAGCAAGCAAAGTGCTGTGTTCGGCAGCAAGGCACAAATAGAATAGCAAGTGGAAAGAACTACCGTAACAAGTCCTCACCTGTAAACAGGTCAAATAATTCGTAGTTAGATGCTTGTCTTCGTGCCTCTGCTGCCGAACTGAACCAGGCCTGCGTTGTCTCCGGCCTTTTGTAGATGCCCGATGGTGGTGCACCCTGATGGCGTTTCTTGTTGACTCGGTGAGTCTGCAGAGTCGGCCCTGCTCGTCCGCTGCGCTGTGCTTCCGTTATCACCGCCGGAATCCTTGTTGCGTGCTGGTAAGGGGTGACGTTGCTCCAGCAGCTGTAAACAGGTCAAATAATTCGTAGTTAGATGCTTGTCTTCCTGCCTCTGCTGCCGAACTGAACCAGGCCTGCGTTGTCTCCGGCCTTTTGTAGATGCCCGATGGTGGTGCACCCTGATGGCGTTTCTTGTTGACTCGGTGAGTCTGCAGAGTCGGCCCTGCTCGTCCGCTGCGCTGTGCTTCCGTTATCACCGCCGGAATCCTTGTTGCGTGCTGGTAAGGGGTGACGTTGCTCCAGCAGCTGTAAACAGGTCAAATAATTCGTAGTTAGATGCTTGTCTTCGTGCCTCTGCTGCCGAACTGACGGGCGATCAGACGTTGAATGCCGTGCGAGGTGGAAAGGTTAACGGATTTTTCATTAGGCAACTAATTATATTACTACAACTGGACAACCGCAAATATTCCTCAGTTTTGTTTACGCTGCAAAGCATATATAAAAGAAAGGAGGCACGCAAAACAATCGCTTCTATCCTTGTAAAAAGACGATTATATTAAGGGCACATCTTCATTTCGTGTGACACGTGCGAACAAAATAAAAAGTATTCACAAATTCCTGTCACTCATACAAAAGCAAATCTGCGTTTCAAGTGTGCGAGCGTCTGTTCACAGAGAGTGACATCCTTCGAGAGACATCACACGTGGATGATGCTACAAAGTCTCACGTCACCGTTCTATTTAAGTACCTCCACCTACGCCCTGGGGTAGTTTCGAGCATGTTTCCGAACTGCCCAAGCTTCTTCTCTATAAATCACTCACAAGCAAGAGAATCCCCAGAGGCTCGGAGAATTCGCTTCGAGTCAAGAGCCGTGCAAACCGCTGTAGGGACTCCATGGAAACGTTTGCCAGCGACCCAGGAGATAAGATTCTGAGCCCAAGGGATCTTACCGACCACATAAAAAGCAAGCACTGTGCATTCTGGCAGCTATTGAAAGCAATGTTCCGCTCATTTTAGCGCACATTGTTGAAATCCCAGCACCATGAATCAAATATTTGATCGTAGTAAACGCCGACCTCAGCCTTACTCTTCACGTGATAAAAACGCGAACAACGAAACTGGGATAAAACTTATGTATCCCACCAGATGTCAAGAGCACAAGGGGCTGATGGACCTCCTGAATGGCATTGAAAATCGGGATGGCGCCGTAAGCAACAAAAAACACGAACAAAAACAAAGACGAGAAAATGTCTGAGAGAAGTCGCGAGCTGCTCAGTTCGTTGTCCTCGACGCCAGAGGAGAACAAGGTGTATACAAGTCAGTTCCTCGGCAAGCAGCTGGAGCTGCTCTCAAAGAAAAAGGAGCGGAGGCGCCCCTAGGTGAACTTCATGGTCTTCTGCGGCATTTTTTTAACCATATCGCCTCATGCATACAAATATGTCCGCAACAGTGGAAACCTTTTTCTTCCACTCTCGATGACTATCCGGTCAGTGTGCTGTACGTACAGTATGAACTCCCAAGCAGAGCACGAATAGCAGCATTCCTCAGCAACATGTAAAAGAAGATCTTTGAGTTATACAATCAGCAACGCTTTGTAAGTCTGACGGTAGATGAAGTCCACATGACACCCTTTTTTGATCATAAAGGCTACAAAAACGAAGGTATCACTAGTCCGGCGTTCAATCCTAAAAATATAATTGGATTGTGTATTTTTATACAGCCAAGAATCATGGTGTGGAACCGAACCCGAATCGAAAACCGGAGCAAAACCGTTATTTTTGACCGAACCGGTACAAAACCGAAACCGAAATCGGAGGCTGCATATTAAACCCGAACTTGAACCAAACTATAATCTGATGTGGCGCTTACCGGTTCAACGAATGCGGTTCAGGGCCCATTTTGTCAATGATTGATCTTAATGGGAAAAGTTGCGGGCGTATTTGTTTTGTATATTGCCAAGACTAATCCTAGATACAGTCAGATATTTGTACCTTTCGTATTTATTGCCTTCGTAATAAAAAATGCATCTTCGTCAAAAGCAGAGACACAAAGAGAAAGCGTGGTCTGCGAGCTTGAGTTCCCGCCTCTACTTAGGCATCTGGAGAGCTTCAGCTTTACTTTGTTTCTTGGATCGACCCTGGCGGCGCGGTAGCTGCGGCGGCGATTTTAAAGCACCGCTTGGCTGCAGCCCTGAAGCCCTCGAGACGACGAAGTTTCTTCAGTTAGAACAGTTGACTCTTCTGGAATTTTTTGGGGCGTGGCTTAGGTGCCATAAAGAGACATAAAAATCAACCTCGGCTTTCGGCCGCAGCCTAGTTGAAGCCCTAAAGAGAAAATAAACAACGCTTCTTTGCAATGACGTTTTCTGCGCTGGAATTTACTTAGATCCGAGGTACAATATTCTACTGTCAGTCAAAGAGAAAAAAGCGCGCAAGCTCACCTACGAAAAAAAAAAAAAAAAAAAAAAAAACATGCGCAAATATACATTCGGATCAAAAACAGCGGAAAAGAGAACATTGAAGCAATTAATCCCGAAGTATGTCGTACGTACTTACCCAAGCCACAACTTTAGTAAATACGACCCTCAGGAAGCGTACAAAAGCAACGTTAACGTCATTGAATGCGGTGCTGAGGAAGAAGACGACCTGGACATGTTCTTAGAAGCACAAGAAAGGTTGACGAAGGCCGATCCGCGTGATTTCACTGCAGCGAGCAAGAGCATTGGTCTAATGCTGGAATCTTTTCTTGAAGAGCCGCGCCTCAACAAAAACGAAGACATCTTTCGTTACATGGAAAGAACCACAAGCTTGAACGGCCAGAACTCTATCAGCTAGCCAAGGTTGCTCTGGCAGCGCAAGTCAGCGTAGAGCGAACCTTCTCACGTCTCAAGTTTGTGCTTTACCCGCTTCGAGCGAACGTCAAAAAGTCGACGATAGACATCATCATATTAATGCGCGCGAACAGAAAGGCGCCATAAGTGTATATAACGCTATGAAACATCATAACATGTAAACGCTGGGGGTTTGATCGAATATATTCGTCTTTCGCTGTGGGATTAAATAATTCCAAATAAATATGATTTCAATACGCCCCGCTTTTTCTGTATTTTTTTTTTAAATTGTATTTATGTGTTTAAACACTTTAAGCACCTCAGGCGGTATTCCATAAGAGATGAATTACAATTCAAGCAGGTAAAAAACTGGTGGCAGCTCACAAACAAACACGGACCCAAGACAGAAACGGACAAGACTAGCGCTGGACTTGAACTGAACGTTTAATGAAAAGAAAACACCAAGAAGAAGAACCAAATCACCAGACCGTCACTGCACCAAAACGTGCTCAAGAAAGCAATTTCTTTTTTATGTAAATTCAATCTCGGAGGCTTCCAGCAGATCGCGTGCACTTTTGACAGCCACCTTGCTCAAAATCGTGATGCTCTCAAGCTTCGCCACACAAAAGCAAGTGACGCAGTGTAAAGAAAGGTGGCCTCCCTATAGGAGGTATTCACTGGCCGCCATATTTGAGGTCACTGTTTAGAGCGCATGCTCAGAACTTGCTCGCATTAATAGGCTGCCAAGACCGGCAATCTTGGTGGTGCGGAATGCACGTGGCGAAAGAACTGTGGAAGCTCGCCGTCAGCACGCGCTCCGCAGCCGAGCACACAGCTATGGCCGCCAGTGAATACTCCCTATAGGTTAACCGCAGCGACAGTGCGTGCTCACCTGCGCGGTCATTTATACATCGGTAAGTCTGGCCGATGAAAGCTTAACGGGATTCGATAAACTACCCCAACTGCGCACTCGACGTCCCCATTTCTGTGCTTTACGCCTTATCTGTTTCATCTCGTTCCCCTGTCCGCCACACTTGGGTATAGCTGCGACATCTTACTGGGTGTCGTAAACAGGTAGCATTTCTAAAAAACACGTGTTTCCAGAACAAAATCAACAAAAACATATAGAGGGCAAACAACCCAGCTAGATACCTTTTTACTGTTTACAAAATCATTTCCCAGCGTGTGACTTTCACAGCCCAGCACGTGCGTGTTTGTCACTTCGGAAAGCGAGCAAAGCACACGCTGTGCGCTCGGACACTAAAGGCACCGGCCTTAAGTTCTTCTTCCCGAAATGACGTCCTCTTCTGGCAGAGCTTGAAATACTTCACAGCTGCGTGTGCAGAAGACACCACAAAAATAGAAAGCCGATAGCTTATATATAGTTCACTTAAGAACAGTGACATACAAGCAATAGCCTTACCACCTTAACAATGTCTTTTGCGCACGTCACTGTGCAGGGTTTTCAGATCTGCCAGAAGAGGGAAAAGTTTTGGGATGGGTCTATTTCAAGCATTTCGTGTTCAGAAAAGGCTGCAGGAAGTTCTCGGTGAATATTCAAAGGTCGAGTTAGGAACCGGCTCGGACCGGTTTGCGCTTTTTAAAACAGGTAACCGGAATGATATTATGCGCGCTACCATGAACCGGAACCGAACCGGAACAAAATACAATGCTACTGAACCCGAACCCGAACCGAACCGAAAAAATGACCGGTTCGACACCCCGCCTAGAATGTGGTCTGCCTCAACGGGTGACGAGTCTCCGAGCGGTAGATGCGAAATGTAGCCGGTACAGTACAGCAGCTAGCCTGGGGCCTTTAACGTCCATCACTCAGTAGTGATACATGCCCGCACGCCGGTACGATGCTGATCCAGATCAAAACAGGCAAGGTTGGGGATTGAACGCAAAATCCTGGGTTCTGGAGTAGAAGCTTTCGCTCCACGTGCTCCCAGCTGGAATGCGCTAGCACACTTGGCCCCCAATCCCCCAACGTTCAATTCTCCAGAACCAGTCAACAGTGTCCTGATTTTTATAGTTCAAAACCTCACGTGCAATTTCAAGGAAGTAGCTCACATTGTTCCGGTGATTAGAGTGGACGTAAGGTTCCTGCACAAGTTACTAAGAGACGTAATTTGTGAGCTGGAGAAGATTGGCTACCGGGATGTGTGTCCTCAGTGACAATAACTCCATCAACAGAAGGGCAATGTCTTATTTCAACCCCCCCTCCTCTCCCCGGTGAGAAACCACAAGTTCGCTATCCACACCCCTTTGACCCTGACAGGCCACGGTTCCGAAGAGGAAAACAGCGCCAAAAGTACGGAGGACAAAACACAAGAAATACTGTGAAGATTCGAGTGTAACAGGTACGTGAATTAAGAAAGACGGGACCGCTTGAAGTAGAAAACAACGTTATATTAGAAAACAATATGCGAAAATAAAAACACACTAATTAAATTTACACACGAAAAACTACGAATGGTATGACTTTTGGAAATAGTTACAGGAATGCAACGTTCGACAGATTGTTCTCGCAATATCGGCACACTGCTTCAATGCTCCTCACTAAAGGCAAACCAAAAGTTCACTGTAACAACTCATCGCTTGAACATAGTTACAGTTGCGCTCACAAGGACAGGGACAAAGAAGAGGAGCACGTAGTGGTACGCCCAACTGTCTACTCTACTACAATTTATCGCTTTCTTGCTTTGTGGCGCTGGGTTTTGAGAGGTGTTGTGCGATGGAGCGGCGACAAAGCACGTACCGGAAAGCCCAGGGTTCAGCTTGAAGCCGGTGAGTCGGATGCGGCGTTGGCACGGCGTCGGCGCTTGGAGTGGCGTGTTGGAGTAGACTGGGCCGCTTTGGTCTTGACGTGTGCTCCGCAACGCGTGCACCAGATTTCGATTGGGGTGAAGGCCTGGCCGGAGCCAGAGCTCAGGGCAGGTGCAAGCCTTGAAGAACCCGGGTCTGGACGCCCGACGGTTCCCTTCCACACGCTGGTCTGCCCGCTCAAATACACTCCATTTTTTTGTTCTCTGGCTTCCTTCTCTTTTTCTTTCTTCTTGCAGGGCGCGTGGTGCGTGCCACGAAGATGAAATGGAACGCGAACACACACAGTTCGTCGCGTGGTACAACGCGGCACGAAGATGACCTGGCACGCGCAGTTTATTTTTGCGGTAAAAAAAAAAAAAAATCCCTGTAATTTTTTTTTTTTTTTGTGACACCCTGTATTACTGGCCGAGGCTACCGAAGACCGTTCACCTCTACACTCGATCATGCCACGAATGTCTGCGACACAAGAAACCGCCGACGAAGCCGTCGGTAATTCTGCATCCCATTTCTCCCTCGTCCACGCCATTCCAGCAGATCGGAACGAATTTACATGGTCCTTTCCCGCCGTTAACGTCGGGAAGCTGCTGGATAATCGTCGTCAAAGTTTATCTCACACGATACGCCGAGACGAAAGCCCTTCCATCAGGCACGACTGTCGAAGCCGCCTAGTTTTTCTTCAAGTCCATTGTACTCCGGCACTGCAACCCCGAAGTCCTCATTACAGACCATGGATCATCGTTCATGGCCCAGCAGAACGCAAGAGATCCTTCGTTTCAGTGGCACAGGCCACCGTCGAACCACTTTGTACCATCCGCAGACAAATAGACTAAGAGAAGGCCTAAACAAGACTATCGCCGACATGATCTCACGTATGTTGACGTACAGCACAAGACCTGGGACAAGGTTTTACCCTGCGTCACGTTTGCTTACAACATGGCAGCGCAAGAGACCACAGGAGTAACCCCGTTTCAGCTGGTGCTTCGCCGAAAAGTAACGACCATGCTCGATGCAATGCTACCCCACAAACCAACTGACGATGGGATCCCCGACGCCCAGGTGGTTGCTAAATGAGCCGAAGAAGTTCGCGAGCTCGCCCGACTCCGAATCCAAGATCAGTAACGTGTGGACGCTACCCGGCACAGACTTCGCCGGATCGACGTTCGCTTGAAGCCCGGAGACCCTGTGTGGGTTTGAACCCCGATACGACGACGCGGTTTAAGCGAGAAACTGCTGAAGCGCTGCTTCGAACCCTACAAAGTGCTTCGTCAACTCGGGACTCTTAGCTACGAGGTGATGCCCTACGGAACCCGGACTGCATCACGCCGCCCTCTACGACCGGAAGTCGTCCACGTTGTGCGCCTCAAGCCCTACTACGCTCAATAACAGTTTGAACTGTGATCTTGGGCAACGCTTGATAGGATTGTGTTTTGCCAGCCTCCGTAGTTTCCCATTCATTTGTTTGTCTTTCTTTGTTTTGATGCCTTCCACGTGGCATCGAGACGATGCCTTTCTAAAGGGGGGAGTATGGCCACGCGCGTCGGCGAGCGAGCGCGTGTGTGGCCGAGTGGTTACCACGCTTGACTTTCGTGCTGAAGACCAGTGTTCAATTCTTGGTAGCGGCGCGTCTTTTATTTATTCTTTTAATTTTTATTTCTGGTAAATTCGAGAACCCTGTTGCTTGTTCAAGGTCCCAATGTTCTACACGCCGAACCTTCTACGTCGATTGTTCCAGAACCCCACGCCTATACATAAGAAGCTTTACGTGGAAAACCGCAGTCAGTCTCGCCCAGCGTTCGACCCTGCTGTTACGCCGACTTCGACGCCCACGGCGCTATGTTATCTTCTATTCCCTTTTTTGTTTTGGGAGCAAGTTCGTCCCATTAAACGTTTATTTATTCCTGCTAATTAATTTTTCTTTTAGTCACCACCCCTGACAGTTTGCACTGTGCTATGGCGCGATCCCAATGCGATAGGAAAATGACACAAAGCACTGGTGCGACAAAGAGTCTTATGCATATTCCTTTCTTTTGTGTATAGAAAATTCCGTTGAAAGTGACCATTGTGGAGGAAAGGGCTCAAGGGCTCCAAGAAGGAATCACTCGTAATGCAACACTGGTTTTGTATAGAAAGCAAGGCATCATCCTCAATGCAATTCCTTACTGAGTAAAACAACCTTTCGTGTGGTACCGAGTGAAATAATTATTTGACATCAAGAGACATACCGAATCGTGCCGCGTTGACTTTGGTTTTCATATAAGGTTTAACAGAAATTTGGTATCAGGCAAGGCTTACTTTCTTTTCGAAACCAGTGTTGCATTACGATTGATTCCTTTTTAGAGCTCACAATTCAGAATAGCCACACTAGCTGGATGTATTCACCACGGTCAAAGAAACGGGTTCTTCCTTTTGATTCGACACATTCCAATTTTATAAAAATAGAAATTGCAAAGAGTTGTCTTAGCGCGGCACACGGCCCAGAGAGGCTTCGACTCGCAGGTTGAAGTCCTCCTCCTAATCATTTGCGCTTTTTCACATCATGTTTCACCAACTAGTTTACCAGTTAATCTTAAGACGTTCTAACTTATCGTCTGTTAATCTCTAATAACTTAGAGATCACGATCGACTCCACATTGACTCTCGGCATCCCTTGTCTCATTGAACCGCCTCACAGTTCACTCCCATCAGAGTGGGAAGGAAAACGCGACCCTCAACAACGACGCGTTCATTTAAAAAGACTGGCATTCTAATGCGTTTGATATTTGTGCCCAGAATATTAACTGTCATCCCCAAAAACCACAATAAGAATTTAATCGTTAAAAACTTAGTAAGGTAAAACATTTCAGTTTCCCTGTTTCTCCCATACAGTCCCATGCATTAATTGGTATCAAGCGACGACTGCCGGTGGTGCTTCTCGACCCAAGCAAGACAAGCCTCGATCAGCGAACCAGCCTTCTACAATGGAAATTAGTGTATCACACCCTGACTGTTGCCAACGTTATTAGATTAGCCCAGTTGCGGAACTGCTCATAGACGCTGCATGCAAGAGCAGTACCTCCCCCTCACTGACCACGACTCACCCTCCGTTGTTCGACGCGCAGGACGGCTGCTTTGGTAACTGTAGTGTATTCTACGAAATACGTACGTTTCGAAGCGCAGCGTCTAGATGGCGTTCCACCGTACTCTATGGAACAGAGAGTTCGTGATTGAAAATCTAGATGGCGCTTGAAACGACGCGAGGCGGACAGAAGTGAGTGAGGGGGTACCTTCTTCCGCGGGAGTTTCACAACTGAGTTAATGTAGTAACGTTGACTGTAGCAAAGCGATTACGTCATATGCCCGCTGCTCAAGACGTTGTGGGAGGCAGTTATGCGAGCCGACGGTCGCCCGTTTACTTTGGCTACCACCCATCTGGTTTCTGCTCTTTTGTGGCAGAAGCTCCGGTTTGTGATGTCTTCCACCTCCTCTCGTTGCTTCGGGAAAAAGCGTCGGGACGCGAATCGCACGGTTTGGGATTGGATGTTCACTCAGCCGTTTGGCCAAGCTTGTGTGTTACAGTTGCTTACTCTTAATTATGATTACGTGTATAAATAGTTATGACTGAGAAAGCCCTCTACTTGGATGCTTATGGGTTGCCTACTATAGGCGTTGCGTTATTTTTTGTTGTCTTGGCCCATGTGCATGGGCGTCCGCAGAGGGCTGCAAGGGTAGGCACTTGCGCCCCCCCCCCCCCTGGAATTTTGAGGGGGGCGCAAGAGGGGGGGGGAGCTGCATCCAGACCAATAAAAGGGTACTCCGGCGGTTTTTTAGCTACTCATACTAACTACATTTTCTGGATAACATGGATTACTGTTCCTGACATGCTATTTAATATCTGGAAATTGAAAATGGCTATTGAGAAAACAGCAAATTTAAACAGAAAAAAAAATGCTAAGGAAGTTTTGATTACGCCGCGAGACCGGCAAAACTTGCTTTCGACGCGTTGTGCCTTTTTTCTGCGGCCCTGCACTTCCGTAAAAATGATCACGTGTTTTCAACGACAAGTCTTACGGCTTACAGAGGGTTTTAAAGAAGTTCTTTGGCAAATGATGACGAACGAATAGAAAATGCGTCTTCAGTACGCTGCCGCCAGCCTCCGCAACGCTCCGAAAACGCGATTTTTCGACTTGCAAGATGGCCATCCTGTCGCTTCACTCGCGGGAGCGCTAAGCGCGATCCAGCAATGGACCTTTTTCACACACCGACGGCACCACGCGGTGGCTGCACAAACTACAAATTGAGGAAGTGACCTACCTGGGCTACCAATCGATAACGGGAGCTACGCTACCAGATTCTTCGCTCTCTAAGCTGTGGCGCGTGCCCAACGCGACTTTATACAGCCGCATCCGTGGCGTCCACCGAGAAGTCGTGTTTTTTTTTCAATTATATATATGCTGCAATTACGTGTTCTACTCGGTCATCCACAGCCTCCCTTCAAAGTTTCTCGATTTTTTGTGCCGACTTCCGCCGCTTGGCATCGAGCGGTCGCGCCTGCGCAGAATGCTTCTCGGAAAAGGTCCATCGTAATAGAGATTAGTCGTTTGTGGCCCAAAATCCAAGGCGCAGCCGGGAAAAGAGGTAGAGTAACGTAGAAACGTGCTGGAAATAGCCAACATCTCCAACACTCCCCGCGTGTGCGGTGGGCGGGGGGGGGGGGCCTAAGTGTGCACCTTCCTGGAAAAAGTTCTGCGGACGCCCATGCTGTGTGTAAAGTGTTTCTGTAAAACTTGAGCGTGGCACTTCTCGCACCAAATCAAGCCCATGAACACATTGTGTTAAAACCTGTGGAACTGAACCCGCCGATCGTTTAACAGTACGAGAGATACATAGTGGTGCAGCCTAGTACCAGTGGTGCCGCTCCTGTCAATGTTAGCCCTCGAAGCAAAACTTAGAAATCAAATAAAGTAAACGACTTAATTTTCACGGTGACTCAATTTTTCCGACTCTGAAGATATCGCGAAAAATTCGTGCCGCGGGTATGTCAACCCATCTTAACAAGTTTCCTCGCATCTCTTTATAAATACAAGATATTTGAGCCCGTCGAATATTGCCGAACTTACACTTCGTTTAATTCGCGAAATACTGAACTCGCGAAATAGTCGTTTAAAGCAACTACAAGAATATACGCAGTGGGGAAGAAAATTGGTTTATCTCGGAATTACGGCATTCTTTCTTTATTTTCAACTTCAAAAACCGCAAAATGAAAAATAAATAAAACGGAGTTGTCTTTTTTTCCAAAACGTGTCAATATTATTTTGTGACATTTTGTGTTTTCTTACCGTGAATAAATTGAGCACGGATTGTGCCAATTCTCTGGTATCCAAGCCGTAAACTTCCACAGTGATATAAAACATTGCATAATGACGTATCTGGAGTCCCCACCAGGTCTTAAAAGTCTCCACACCAATGGAATGTCTGAGTTGGTTGTAGGCATCTTCTGTTTCGCTGAAGTAAAGAATTGCGCAATCAGCCTCCAAATCGTCAGTGTGGTGACTTTTTGAATACTGACTTTTTAGTCAGCCAAGGCGCAACCCACGTAGGTCTATACCGCTTGTTATGGTTCAGTACCACAGTGAAAGTTCATATAAACCTAAAAGCAGTCCTTGAGTTTGCCACTCACCACGAAATTTCAGCCAAAGTTTCGTACAAAGTCAAAAACTACTGCAAGAGTCGCTACGAATTCTCGATTATATTTGGTGTAGGACTCAATGTCACACAAAGCAGATATAGAAGACGACGACGAGCGAGAAACCGGTGTTCACGAGAGCAGTGAACAAGCGAGCCTATTGACGATCTCGGTAGTTGGGTGCACGACTCTTAAACCGAGTGATGTAATTAATGTAGAAATTGCAAATAAACACGTAGCACCTGACCTTGGTCACTTGATTTTTGGTGTCCAGGATGAATAGACTGGATTAGATTATGGCGGCCGAACAATTTGTGTACTGTATCACAGTCTAAAAGACTGGTTCTAGCCAGAAAACGAACAAACCAAAAAATATTAAAGCTCATTATAACTTACAGCGCGACAAGGACAAGGACAGACAGGGGAGAAAACACAGTACAGGCGCTATCAAAGCACTAAGCACTACTTGCGTTGCACCCTTTCCTCTACGCAATTTTTTCCCGCCAGTCTTGTAGTCTGCATTTCGTAATTTAAACAGCCTTTTGGGGCACAACCAGTATCACAATGTACCACTTCCGCTACACATTGTCTGCTCCTGTCGCACCGGTTTCAACTTCCTGATCCCAGTGCAACGACATAGTCATTCAGATTGGTTACACGAGTGGCCTCAGCTCACATAAATCCCTCACCACGGAGAAGTGAGTTTCCTCGCATTGGTCGCTTAGCTTACGCGTAATGTCCAACTCTGTCGTGTACTTTCACCTGAGGTGGTGTGTTCGTAACACTGCACTGCGCGCCTCCTTCAGTAGGCCGCTGCCCCGCGAGTGGTCGAAGAATTCCCCACGTCCGATGAATTTCTTTTCCGCACTATAGAGAGCTAAAGTTACTAGACCCTAGGGAAGACGCTTTCTCTGCCTGCTAGCCGGACGCAAACAGATACTAACATATCAAAGACCAAACCTCGCAAGGCTTACCGGTCTCAGTTGCCATGGGAAACGCCATTATGGTCCGTTCAAGGCTACAAAGCTTCAAAAGGGTCATTTTGAACCACGCGCGGCAACCTTGCCATTATAAACAAGAAACATATTTATCCACTTTCGACGAAATTTATATAGCGAAAACGTGTGTAACACGCTACATATATGCTAAAGAAAATATATCCTCTTTCCTAATTATTGTGTATAGCTTCTTGACCGTTTCGTTTGTAGATTTTTTTATAGAACTTAGTGTATAGACATCTACCTCCTTTTTAACAACAAATGAGTAAAAATTCAAATTTCAAACATTAATTTTACGTTTGTCACAATGCATTTACGAAGACTGGCACTCGCGTGACTGAATAGGAAGTTGAACGTCATTAAAATGTGGATTGGATTTCTATGGACTGCCTGAAATATTTTTGTAAGGGTCGCTATAAAGCATCATTGTGCCGAAAATGTCCCTCGTCGATATAAGCGTCTTTCGCACTGTGCACTTGTCAATCATGCTTATTTTACAGATTTCCTACATTGGTATTCTTTTTCTGGCTTATTTAAAGACAAAAAATTAAATTTCAACACCAGCAAGCAGCGACGTCGCATGTGACGGCAGTGCTAAGATGTGCGCTTAATTCGCCAATGTTTGAATAACAAAATCTCCGTATTTAGAAAAAAAGGTCTTTGTAAAGTAACGTGTCTCTTGAAATTTAATTCGCCTCTCTGAGAATGAAAACGTCAAAGAGCAACTGCTCATTCTATGAACCTTAAATGGCGACCATACGAGGAACTCCACGCTACATTTTCAGGATCCAGCGACATTATAGACGGCAAGTGACAGCCAAGTCCTGGTCGAGGTTAGCCATCTATTTGTCCGTCTCCGCTACTCGTTGCCGGACTTGTTTGGTAATATTTGCGGCTGCATCCACGTGCAGCGGCACCTATGGTACATCATAGCCCTCCGTGATCCGTGCACCCTTTTTACCCACCCTGTGTTGATACTTCGTTGGTGAACGTACTTGAACAATTGGTGAGCTCATCTTTTTCTGACAACGCGCATAAGCGCCGCAAAATAATTAATCTGGTGGCGTCGGGGGCTTCGAAGCATGACCAGCCCATGTCTAAATGCAGACACCAGCTTGTGGCGTTTTGGTGTGTTCCAAGTGCTAATCTACTCAGCTCCTGTTCCCTCACTTCAAGATGTTTTTGTGTGTGTGCCATCAGACAGAGCACGGCATCGGCAATGGTACACACCGAAACTGTCGCCAATTTCCACAGGGAACGACCAGTGTCCCGTCGCCTGCAGCTCCAGATTCCCGTACAACACAGGAGCCCTGGCGTGCGTTCGACGTGGATTGTAACGCGGTTTCACGTTGCTCGAGATATTCTCATGGTTGCAGCGTCACCCCCATATGTTTATATTTGCTCCGCCTTTCGACCCCTTGGCCAGTAGGTGGTAACATTCTGTGACAATTGGATGGGAGTTTCCTTTGGATCCTAAGCATCCAGCGGCTCTACGTTCTACTTGGGAAACAAGGCTATTTTGAGTTTAAGTACAGCCCCACTTAGGTCCCTCTTCTTCTCAAATGTCCAGCAGTTCGTGAACCTCCTCGATGGACTCTGCCATAAATGGAACGCCATCCGCATAAATTAAGACAGGAATATTTTGTACCACCCGCCTCGGTTCCTGGCTGCAGTTCACGCAAAACCTGCTCCACTGTCTTCAAACGATTTCTCCGTCCTTACAATATATAACGTAAACTGCAGTGGAGAGAGAACATCCCTAACTAAGTACCCAGGTGTCATAATCAGATGTCAAGGTCGACCCATAGTTGGTTATGGTCAACGGAGTGGCAAGCCTCTGAAATATCCAAAAAGCTCAAGTACACATCGCGACACTGTTAGCGCGAACGCGACATCGGCGTATTTTTCCACTTTACTTCTAAATAGTATTAGCGAGCACGAAATGCTATCGCTTACATTATAGAACTAAACTCACTCTTTCTGAAGCAATAATAACTTTGGTGACATCCCTTGGTTTCAAAGAGAAAAACTAGAAAAACCGGCGATTGCTTGTTCGCGCTAACAGTGTCGCGCTCTGTACATGACTCCGCCCTTTGTCGACCAATCTCCTTGGACTGTGGGAGCACCAACAAGTTGCCATCTTGTCGCTTTACTTTCAGGAACCCATTCCGAAGCTTCCTGAAGATTCCCTCGTTCTCTGCCCAATTTAGCAGTCTTTTCGTAGAACGCTAAAACTTTGAGGTAGCAGGTATTGGACGATGTTTCTAGAGGATCAGTGTCCTTTGCCCTTGTATATCGTCCTGACTTGGGACCTCCCTTAGCCCTCTGGTATCTCCCATGAAATCACGCAGGATAGCGCCTCTTGGAGTTTCTTTTTTTTTTTTTCGTTCAATTCCTTAAAGGGATATTAGAGCGCAGCTCTTAGGCGCCCGTTTCCGGCTTGAGCGGCGTCGGCGTCGGCGTCGGCGTCGGCGCAACCGCGCGGTGCATTATGGGAAATGTCCCATAATGCACCGCGCGAGCCCCCCCCCCCCCCTCCCCCGGAGGAAGAATGAGGGGAGGAGGGGTATACCCTCCCCTGAGTACCCTTCCCTCCGCCTCCTCAAGAGCTGCGCTCCAATTCGGCGTTACAGGGAGCTGTAAACGCTTTCATTTTTTTTTACAAAATTTGAAATATACCCATCGCGTTCAAAAATATGCTGAATATGATCCATAATATCCATAAATGACCATCGCACGTTTGTATTTTGAGCCTGATAGCTGTATGTTTTGTTATAAACGGCCCACCCTAGCAAGCACTCGGAGAGCATCCAGCGGAGAGCTCGTCACGTCCGGCGCAATCGTGGCGTAGGTTGTCTCGAGTTGTGCAAAGTTGCGGCGAGGCTGATGTCGTCAGGATGGCCTAGCCGTTCCAGCCACCGAAGTGGTCGAAGCCCGCCAGCGATCGGGCCACAGCAACTAACCGCAAAGCAGCTTTTGTGAGAATTTTGAGTTACGGTTAATGTTCTATAATCTTGTAGAGTGAGAATAGCAACGTCTGGGACACAAAAAAGAGAGTTCCATTGAGTGGGGAGTTTCTCCCTCCCCTTTTCTTTTGTGCTAGCCGTAGAGCTGTCGGGATGACGTCTAGCTCAATGCATGTGCAGTTCTAGGCAAGACAGTTATCGTCACTCCCTGTCAAGATTCCTAGACGGGCATTACAAACGAGGCTTTAGCGACATCCACAAGGCGCTTTTTGCTAATCGTTTAATCTGTTTTAAAATTCCTTTTTGTGTATCTTTAACAAGATATTTATGTGTCCGTTGTGATACTTCTCCTTTGAACACAAATAGGCCAGAAAGAAGCACCGAAATTTCGTTGTAGTATCTCTTTAAAGGGGCACAAAAGCAATTTTTTCATAGTCGTAGATTTGCGCCGAAATTGGCTCAACACCGATGGACGCGGCTCTACTAATCCCCCAAGTACTGTGTCAAGAAAAATCACGAAGTTATTGTATTTTTTTTTTAATTTCGTTCTCATCGTGTTCCTCAAACCGAGAGCCCTTACTGGCAACACTAAAATGTGACGGCAGAAATGGCACAAAGTGGACAGTAAACCTTGTTTCCGACTGATTAAAAGACGTTTGATGATGGGAGAAAAATGGCTGGAAGCTTATTCATATAGGAGCCCGCAAAAACACTCGACATATTCAGTTTAAGACTACCTGCGCGAGCTGTGTGTCTGTACCATTTGTGACGTCACACCACAGGAAAGAGCACGAAAATTTGAATGTTGATTTCGACATCTCCTTTATTTACGGTTTTCTCTATAGCTATTTGGAATTTTGAGACAATAAAAAGCATGAAGTGAAGACTAAATTCCGGGTATTTAAAAATGCAATTTTCTTGGGTTGCTCAAGAAACAGTCTGAGTATTCCTTTAACGATCCCTGCTGGACGCCATCCAAACCAGTTGCAGCGTAACCATCCCGGGGTACCAAAGCATTGTTCAACTCGCGAAATATTACGAAACGCTGTGGGACGTTTCTAATACTATCTGTTGTGTTCCGGGCCGGACGGCCGCGGACGGAATGAACTCCAGACAACGACCAGACGGTGTGCCAACTAGAAAGAGAATGAATTTACTTGTCCCGTGCAATACCGTAGAGACGAGGTGGTGGTGTCATCTCACGGAAGGCGCCACAACTACATGCCACCTAAGGGTGTCGCTTCACGACACTACATCCACTCCCCCTTATGATTTTATGTGCTGCTTTTAACTCACTTTAAAGCAGTCCTGTCTGTAGACAAAAAACAGTCACTGTTTGCAAAACATGAGCAGTCATTAATTGCGAAACACGAGCAGTCACTCTCTGAAAACCGCAAGCACTCACTTCCTGCAAGGTACGAACAGTCACAAAACATAGTCCAGAAGACGTTGTGGTGGGCGTCGCACTCTAGAAGATCGTTGAAGTACGGGCTCCGCGTCACCTTCCTGGCCATGCACCGGTGAACTTTGTTCCACCTGTGGCGCCTGAAGTTCAGGTTGTGTGCCGACGGGTGACTGAGGGGGTGTGCCCACTGGTAACGTGTGGGAGTCGACCCAGACATCCCAGGTAACTCGGTGTTCTCATACCAAGGAGAACTCTGCAGCAATGAGTCTTGGTTCGGCCATGACTCCCTGGGCACTGCCGATAACTTCGAGCTATTCCACGTACGTCCGTCTTCTAGGTAAAACGACCAACGCCCAACGCGCTTGAGGACCTTCAGCGGTGGTCCGAAAGTGCTGGTACCCTTTGGGCTCATGAACTTGTTTCCGCACTCTCACATGGTGGCCCACCAGGAAGCTCGGGTCCTTGGCAGCTCGATATCGGTCGGCATAAGCATTAATCTTGGCGTGTTTGTCTCTCACTCTCTTGCGAAGGCGACGCATCTTCCGAGCAAGGTTGGTGCAGAGCTCTGCAGTCGGGAGGCCAACGACGTCAAGTGCCGTCTTCATGGGGCGCCCGTGGAGCAGTACAGCAGGAGCCAACCCGGTGGTGGAGTGTGGTGTAGCCCTGTAGATTCCCAGATACTCGACGACGGTTGACTTGAGAGGACGGTGTTCCAGCAGCGCCAACTGGATATACGATTTTAGCACCCTGTTGAACCTCTCCGCCAGGCCGTTTGCCTGGGGGTGGTAGACTGAGGGGAACGAGTGCTTTATTCCTCTTGATGTGAACTGTCGGCCATGGTCGGAGACGATCTTTGTCGGGCAGCCTTCTCGTGCGAAAACTGTTGACAGAAATGTCATATTTTAATTGCCATATTTTAATTATTGTGTTTCCCAACCAGAGAGATTTCTCTCCAATGTTCAGTTAAAAAGAAATTTATGACTGTCTGGGATGTGATGTCGCTGCAGAAGGCGACCTCCGGCCACTTTGAGTAATAGTCCACAACTGAGATGGCGAACCGGCAGTTCGCTGGTGCTTGCTAGAAAGGACTGACGATGTCGATGATGTCGACCTTGCTCCAAGGTCTTTCAGGCAGTGGCACTGGCTGGAGCGGTGTTGGCGCTGTCTTGACACTCTTGTCAGCAGACTGGCAGGCTGTACAGCTGCGGATGATGACTTCAACTCTCTTGTCTAGTCCAGGCCACCAGAACTTCTCTCGAAGGCGCCTCTTTGTCTTTACAATCCAAGGGGTAGGCGTCGTGCTCGTTCTGGACGAACGTCGCCGTTAGCTTGGTCGGAATTACGACGCGTTCTAAGCGCAGAAGCAGACTGTCGACCACCGACAACTCGCTGCGAACATCATAGTATGGGACCAGGTCTGCAGTCAGGTTATTCTGAGCAGGCCACGCCGTCTGGACACAGTGCATGACGTTTTGTAACGTGTCATCCTCCTCTGTGGCGCGTTGCAGGTCTTCCCGATGTACAAATGATGTCACCAAAAACACGACCTCGTCTTCGACCTGCTCTTCAGCTTCAGTGCCTGGTGCAGGTAGTCAAGACAGGGCATCCGCCACTTTGTTGTCAGAACCGCGACGGTACTCGACCTTGTAGTTGTAGCAGAGGAACCGTGCTGTCCACCGTGCAATGCGAAGAGGACGCTGTCTCGTGCTTCGTGCAGAGAGCAGGGCCACTAAGGCCTGGTGATCCGTTAGAAGAGTGAAGGGCCGTCCCCACAACTATATGTGCCACCTCTCACAAGCCCACAATCAGGCCAAGGCCTCTCGCTCACCTGCCGAGTACTTCCGTTCGGCTGCAGTCAAATTCAGTGACGCGAAGGCAACCGTGAGAGTATGAGGCTCGTCGACCTGCTGCGTCCTGCAGCAGGTCGACGAGCCACCAAGATCACATGCAGAAGCGTCTGTGGCAACGATGACAGGGAGCGCTGGGTCGAACACGCTCAGCACCTAGTGTGAGCCGAGGAGTCCTTTCACCCTGGCGAAGCTAGCGTCCGCGGCGGCATCCCAGACGAAAGGAACACCTTTCCGCAGTAGTCGACGCATCGGTTCTACCTTCTCGGCCAACCTGGGGACAAACCTTGCGTAATACTCAACGAGGTCCAAGAAAGAGCGCAGCATGCCAGGCTCAGATGGAACGGCTGCATGGACGATCGCGTCGACGTTGGCCTGAAGGAGTGCTATGCCTTCAGCGCTGACACGATGTCCAAAAAACGAGAGCTCAGATGCGTAGAAGACGCACTTCTCATTGAGCTTGAGTCCAGCCTTGGAAATCCGACGAACTTGCGGAGGTTCTCGGTGTGCTCTTGCAGAGTCTTTCCGAAGACGAGTATATCGTCTATGTAGCAGAGGACGCCACTGCAGCCCTGCAAACTCCTTGTCATCAGCTGCTGGAACGCAGCTGGGGCCGAAGCAAATTAAAAAAAAAGATCCTCTTGAAACGAAAGAGCCCCTCATGAGTTATAAATTCCGTGAGGTCTCTACTGTCTGAATGAATTAGAACTTGGTGCCATCCAGCTGCCAGGTCCAGTTTGGAGAAGTGGCGGGCTCCACTGAGGTCGTGCTGCAGTTCTTCTGTACGCGGCAAGGGAATGTTTTCGACGACTACTGCCTTGTTGGGTTTCCTGAGGTCGACGGAAGGACGGATGCCGCCGTCTTTCTTGCAGACGACGACGACTGGGGAAAGTCATTCGGATGCACTGACTCTTTCGATGATGTTGGCAGCCTCGAGACGCTAGGCTCGTCGGTGCCTTGCTGCCGCAAGGCAAGCGGTAGACGCCTCGACTTCAGCGCAACTGGAACAACAGACTGGTTCATCTTGACCTTGTGATGCACCCCCTTGGCAAGTCCTAAACCTGGTGAAAAAAGGTGACCAAACTCGGTCGAGAGGGGCGCTGGTAGACCAAGGCTTGGAACAACCAGGGTCGGCTTCACGGTGCCTGAAGGACAAGTGGAAAGGGCGGAGGCAAGCGTGGCAGTGGTTGATTCTGCAGCGGTGTACAAACAGCGAAGCTCGGCGCCCCAAATCTGAAGACCCAGAATTTTTATGGCGTCGAGGCCTAGAAGCGATGTTCCACTGCGCGTGACGTAGAAGGTAGGCAGGGCCTCTTCTTTCTTGTGTGCGGCACGTGCGCAGAAGAAACCACATAGAGGAATCTTCTGCCGTGAAAAGTCCAGCAGGGTCACTCGAGGGCTGCTCAGCTGCACCTTGTTCTAGAACAGGATCCGGAAATGCTTCTCCGCGATGATGGAGACAACAGGGCCGGTGTTAATGAGGGATGTGACGACGCGCGGCGGCGACGTCGAGGCAAGTGGCGTCACTCCGACGTCAACGTAGACTCTTGTTCGCCTCTCGGTGTTGACGAAAAGAATGCTGAAGACGCTCGCTGCATCCTCTCCCGGCACCACCTCATGAACTCGAGCTGAACTTCCCCCTCGGTTGTGACGGGCGCGTCGACAGACATGCGGAAATGGCCGCGGCGTCCGCATCCGAAGCAGGTACGACCACGTGCGGGGCAGCGAGACGATTGATTGAATGATTGATTGATTGATTGAGTGATTGGGGGTTTATGGCGCATCATCATCTAAGGCTATGTTGCGCAAAGCTTAGACTATTATAATTCGGGTTTAAGAAGAGGAAAGAGCTATAGTAGCGAAATATATGATAAAAGTATGAACATGAATGTGTATAAGTGTAAACAATATGAAAATAGGTTTAAGATAGAAAGTAAACTCATAGTCGGTGTAGAAGGCCGATATCTGTGAGGGAATGAAAAACAGAATTGTATGGAATGAGCGATCCATCACCTAGTAGTAGGGCAAGTTGTAGTGGAATCTGTTCTTTATAAAGCAGTGAGAAGTGTTTATAACGACATTGGTCAAAGATAAGGCATTGAATGGGTATGTGTATAATACTTAGAGGTTAGTTACAGTGAACACATTCAGGGGCATGCTCCCAGCTCAAGAGGTGTCCATGTGTGAGACGAGTATGACCGATTCGTAACCTACAGAGTATAACCATATAAAAGCGCTCCCGATGTCGGGCACTCTCTCACTAGCCTAGAAAAGGTTTGATTGCATGTCGTTTGTCACCGGTTTCATTGTTCCACTGCAGCTGCCACTTTGCTTTGATGCGACGTTTCAGAGAGTTGTGATAATCTTTGTAGGGTATTTGGTGTGTGTCAATTTCTCTATCATTAGCAGAGCTGGCTGCGCAATTAACCGCTTCATTTCCAGGAATACGAACATGGCTAGGGACCCAGCATAGGACCATGTCAAATTTTATTTTTGCAGCCAGGATTATCTTGTACTTTAACTCAGAAACCAGTGGGTTTTTTGTCACGGTTCATAAATGCGACTGCCTTCTGAGAGCTTAAAGAGTCGGTGTAGATTACAGCGCGAGAAAGTTGTTTTCTTAATATGTAATCAACAGCCAGCAGCAAACCATAAAGCTCTGCTGTTAGTATAAAAGCTGTTAAATTGACTCGATATCCCAGATTTACCGATTGTCCTACCATGGCACAGCCTACTACCGAGTCTTTTTTGTCCCGTCTGTATAAAAACTGGCATACTCGTGACACCTGATCTGAAGCTCAAAGAAGTCCTGCCTTATGACTTCCGGTGGAACATCCTTTTTGTTATAATTGGTGAGTGTAAGGTCGCAATGAATGTGGAAATTGTTCCATGGAGCTATATCTGGTGGGTACTGGACTAACTGAGGCTTTGCATCCATCCCAACAGAATGTGCTGCACTATTATTTCTCATAGAAAAAGGGGGGGGGGGGGGGGGCTGTGGAAGGTTTGTTTTGAAATGTGGGTTCGAACTTGATAGTCTAAATATTATCTCGAACGGGGTGCTCTGCGACAGAGCGCACCCTGACAGAGTACATAAAACCCGGGGAAAACCTCCTATACTCAAGGAAGAGTTCGTTTGCTTCCGCGTAAAGGCTAAGCACTGGAGAGGTGCGAAATGCATCAGTAGCGAATCGCAGTCTCTGATGATGAATAGGATCTAACATCTTTAGAACTGTTGCCCTAGCAGAGTTATAGACAATACAACATAATCAAGCTGAGAGAGAATAACTGAGCGGTAGATACGCAACAGGCACAGTCGGTCTGAGCCCCATGATACATGTGACAAGACCTTAAGGATCTTGAGAGATTTAAGACACTTGAGTTTTAAGCTCTTAATATGTGGAACAAAAGTCAACTTTTAATCTAACACAAGGCCGAAAACTTGTGTTCATTTTTTTTAGAATAGGAGAGCCATACATGTTCAAAGACGGTTCCTGAAGACCATCACGTCGACGGGAAAAGCTGACACAAGCTGTTTTGTTTTCGGGAGAAAATTTAAAGCCAATTGTATCGGCCCATCTGACCAAATTATAAACCGCAAGTTGGACGCGACGTTCACAAATTGAGGAATTACAGGATGCAACTGAGATCTCGAGATCATCAACATATAAAGAATATTGCACTGAAGGAGGAATTGCACGGCCAATGGAATTAAGTTTGACGATAAAAAGAGTGACACCCAGAACAATCTCTCAGGGACTTCATTTTCCCGTAGAAACTCTTTAGAGAGAGTTTTCCCCAGACTCACGCGGAAAGTAAGGGGCTGCAGGTAACTCTGTATAGCCCTCAGCATTCGACCACGGAAACGAAGCTAAAATAAATCTTCCAGTATGCCGTAACGCCAGACTGTGTCGTATGCCTTCTCCAAATCAAAGAAGATGAAGAGGCACTGTTGCCTGTTTACAAACGCCTCCCATACGAAGGTCTCAAAGCGGACGAGATGATCGACAGTGGACCGTGCTGAACGAAGGCCACATTGGAACTTATCAAGGCAGTTGTTTCGTTCAATAGAAAACATGAGTCCCTTGTTCGTTAGCCTTTCTAATGTCTTGGAAAGACAGCTAGTTAGAGCTATTGGTCTGAAGCTAGATGCACAAGAGGGATCTTTTCCGGGCTTCAGCACTGGTACAACAATAGCAACCTTCCAAGAGGACGGAAAGTGGCCCTCACGCCAAACTCAAATAAAAAGGTACAAAATTAGCTCTATAGTGGATGTGTGAAGATGCTGGAGCATTTTATAATGAATACCATCTGGTCCAGGGGCAGTTTGTTTGGAACAAAGAAGAGCCATTTGAAGTTCATATAATGTAAACAGAGTATTATAAGGTTCGTGCATGCCACCTGATGTGATAACAGCTTTTTTTTCTGCACTTATCTTGCGTCGCTGAGACGCCTGAGTGTAATGTTGGGAACTGGAGACATACTCGAAATGCTCACCGAGGATGTTGGCCTGTTCCTCAAGACTGGCAGCACATACACTATTACGACTCAGGAGTGGGACAGTGAATGCCCGGCAAGAGCCGTCAATTTTGATGTAAGCGATCCCAGACTTCCTCTGCAGATACACTGCTGTTAATTGAGGAAGCGTACCCTGTAAAACTTTTTTTCTTCGCTTGCCTTCGAATCCACCTCGTCTGGGCCCTTTTTCTTTTAAATTTAATAAGATTGTGTGTTGTAGGGTAGCGCCTAAAAATACCCCAAGCTCGATTTTGCTCTTTTTTGATCAAATGGCAATCTTTGTTCCACCATGGCTTAGGTCTCCTGGGTAGATGCGAGGACGTCATAGGGATGGAGAGAATGGCAGCCTGTAAAATTGGCTGAGTGATATGTTCAGTGGTTCTGTCGATATCGAGATCGTCAAGTGATGTGCATGCCAAAAGAGATGATTCCTTGAAAGTTGACCATTCGGCGTTATCGAATTTCCAACGAGGAGAGCGCGTGGGGACTGTCATGGGAAGATGATTAAATTCTAAAATGATGGGAAAGTGGTGACTTTCGTGAGGACTCGGAATGACTCTTCATGAAAGCAATGAGGATAATGATGGGTGACAAATAGATAGGTCAATGGAAGTGGAAGTGTGAGTTGCTGAACTAAAATATGTAGCTTCATTTGTGCTGAGTAGGCACAATCCCGAGTGAAGAAGAAAGCGTTCAATGAGAGCCCCTCTAGAATCTCGTCTGACACTCTCCCACAAAGGATATTGTGCAATAAAATCACCTACAAGTAAAAAGGTGGTGGAAGCTGACTAACAAGGTCTTCAAGCTCTTCAATCTTTAGCTGATAACGGGGGGTATATATAAAGAACAAACTATAATTTGTGGGATTTCCCTTGCTGCTACCCGTCTCGTGGAATGACAGAGAACACCGGTTCAACAACAAGTAAACATTTAATGACCGCTATCGCCTGCGGCGCGATCCCAACAGCCCCCGCGCATACGCTGCGACGGCCCTTTATCAGCGGCGGAGCGCCGCTCGCGTGGCCAGTTGCCCTTGGCCCCCTCGTGGTCAAGATGACCACTCATGATCGTCGTAGGGGCAACCTGGGCCAACCGCTTGGAATCTCCAGGTTGCCCACACATCTCCCCCCTTCCAAAAACGAAAACAGCGGACGTCTTAGATGGTCTTGGGGGGCCTTCCTTCTGGGCCAGCCAGGGTCTTCTCAGATGGGCGAGCACGGGTCCGACGTCAGTACTTCCGGACAGTACCGATGCGGTTTTGAGGGGGGGGGGGGGGGGGTCTGATGATGGGAGCTGCGTCGCCGGTCTCTGGCACGAGGAACTAGAAATTAAAAACAACATGAGGTCATGGCGCGGTAGAAATAAGTGGCCGCGCACACGAAAGATGCCTGCCAGCCCCACTGTGCATACGGGAGCGCGGCTACTTTCTCTTCTCCCTCCCCAAAACACCGAAGAGGGAATGAACATAATGCACTTGGAGCTCGCGCTACTCCTGGTCATCTTCACCGCCGTCTCAAGTTGTACCGCGGCAGAGACGGTGTGGAATCTTCCGAGAGGTGGTCCGGATTGTCGCCATCTGGAACCTGTGACAGATCTACCTCCTCGGGGTCATAGAAAGCTTTTAGGTCGGCGACGTGAATAGACCCGCACACTTCACCAGATTCGCAATGCACCAGCTCATAAGACAGGTTAGAGAGCTTCCTACTAACACGGTAGGGGCCATCCCACCTCTTTGCTAAAGAGGCCATGAAGCCTCTAGCAGCATCACTCAGCGGATGAGTTCGCTTCAGGGATTTCCCTTCAGGGATTTCCAAACGCTACTCTCCAGGTTGGAGAGCTTCCTACTAACACAGTAGGGGCCATCCCACCTCTTTGCTAAAGAGGCCATGAAGCCTCTAGCAGCATCACTCAGCGGATGAGTTCGCTTCAGTACCAGATCTCCCACCTTGAACTGCAGATTTCGCTTCCCCTTGTTGTACTGGTTTGCCTGCTGCAGTCTCGAGTCGTCGAGGCTCTCTCGAGCTTCACGCAGGTTCTTCGTGAAACGCTTCCGGAGATCTTCTGCGAACTGCGTGGTGGTGCGCTGCATGCTTGCAGGATCTGTGCAAAGAAGGCCGTTTCCCAGGGGAAACACGAGCTCTTTCGCAAAGTTGAGCCGGAGTAAAACCCGTGGACCGGTTGATTGTTGTGCGGGTAGCGAATGCCATCTCCGCCAATTTAGCGTCCCAGTCTTTGTGTCGCTCTGTATGAGCTACAAGCATCTGCTTCAGGTTACGGTTCACTCTTTCCGTGATATTCGCCTGTGGATGGTAGGGCGAAGTCCGTTTGTGCCGTATGCCTAGCACCTTACAAGCATCCACAAACACCTTGCTAACAATATAAGAAGCGTTGTCTGTAATATGCGTTGCGGCAAAGCCAAATCGCGCGAACGTCTCGAGTAGACAGTCCCAGATTTTCCTAGAGTCTAGTTTGCGTAAAGGAAACATTTCGACCCACTTCGTGAAATGGTCGGTCACTACTAGCAAATACTGATTGCCGCGTGGACTACGGGGAAAAGGACCGACAACGTCGCAGGCAACACACTCCCAGGGGCACTTGCTTTCGACCGACTGCATTAAACCTGGTGGTTGGCCACCTCGTGGTTTCGCCTTCTGACAAACCGGGCAGCTACGTGTGTACCTCATTACATCCTGCCTCATACCTTGCCACGTTGCAATTTGGGACAACTTTTCGTAAGTTCTGCTCCCACTGCTGTGGCCTGCCAAGGCGGGATCATGCATATATCTTATAAATGACTTAGGGCAGTTTACGTGGTATTACAGTCCGGAATGGCGGGCCGCTGGACCCATCGTCCGCCTGGGGGATGTATCGCAGCAGGATGCCGTCGCTGCTGAGCAGGTATGAGTCCAAGTCTCCGGGATTCCCAGCGTCGGCTGCGTTTTCTTCTGCCAGCTGGTGCATCACGTTCTGACGAAGTCCATCGGACAGCTGGGCAGCCCGGAGCTCCTCTCTGCTCACCAGAGTTCCCCACCGCAAATCTGGTGTGATGGGCGCCGCATTCGCCAGTGCCACCAAGTCGGAATCCACCCGCATTTCCTGCCCGCGAAGTGGAGCACGGGATAACGCATCTGCGACGTGGTTAGCCACCCCACGCTTGTACTCGATTGTGTATTTGTAGCGCTGGAGCGAAAGGGCCTATCGAGCGAGTCGTCCTGCAGGTTTTGAAGCCCTTTGAGCCTCGAGAGAGCCATGAGGTCAGTTTGAATGCAAAACGAAGCGCCGTCAAGGTACATGTCAAACTTCTTAAGCGCAACAATAATTGCCAGGCACTCTTTTCCGGTTCTTGAGTAGTTTCGTTCCGCTGCGGTTAACCTATGACTGGCGAAAGCTACGGGACGAAGAACGTTGTCATGTTCCTGCAGAAAAACTGCTCCTAGTTCGTAATCGCTTGCGTCGGTCTGCAAGATGAACGGACGATTCAAGTCGGGCAGATTTAAACACGCGTTTCAGTCACAGCCCTTGAA
>JABSTQ010005758.1:0-44065 GCA_013358835.2 Ixodes persulcatus
GGGATAGGTAGAAGAAAAGGCGACTAGGCTGAAAATCATCCTGGCCGGGCCTTACCAGGACTCCGTCTACGAGAAGCGGGGGCCCGAAGTGGTGTATTGCCTCACCCGGGGGCCCCGAAGGGTCCAAACCTACCCCGGGCTCGGCTCAACCACCAGGATGCCCTTTCCCCGGACACGGGAAAGCCACGCACAGCCGACGTGGGCGGGCGAACCCGCATGGCTCGGGGTCCGTGGAGACGCCACTCTCCAAACACCTGCTTTCACAGGTGCCCCTGCGGGGATTGAATTGTTTTATATTTCAGTTAATTCATCGAGAAAGCAAGGTATGTTTGCACTGGGCGGTCTATATACTGCACAGATACAAAAGATAAACTCCCGATTTGACACACAAAGTACCAAGACCTCCGCGTGTTTACAAGAAACTGCCAGTTGATCGGATATCCAGGCATGTTTTATAAAGACTAATATACCACCACTCTTCTTCCTTCCCTGCAATCCGAAAACAATTGAAAAACCGGTCAAATTGAAAGAACTTACCATCGGTGAGTCAATATTACTTCTGTTAAAATAATATATCCAAGCATGCTAGTCTAATTTGTAAATATACATTTAATTGATCCCAGTGCTTTTGTACACTTCTAACATTTATGTGCAACAGGTTAAGTTCCATCCTTCCACGTCTATATCTGCCAACCTGCTCTGGATACTAAGGTCCAGTCATCAAATGATAAATATGAATTCGCCGTTAAGCGTAGTTAGACAAGTCATGTTCATTTTCCGCACGGATCACAGCTGTGCCTTCTTTTTCCGGACAAAGATTTTTCCATTACTAACCCATACAACTTGTATTCCTTCTCTTTTGCACATTGCTTAGTTTTCCACAAAAGTTGTCTAAGATACTTGGTCAAATTTTCATTAATGAACACCAGTTCATTTTTAAGCACTCTTCTTTTCGAAATCCAGAGATCCCTAACCGCTTTCTTGAAGCGAACGATGATGGGTGCTGTTTAACCATCTTTTTGACCCCATCTGTGGACCGCTTCTATGCTTTCCGGTGCCGGACACGGCAGGTGCAGTTAACCAGATAAATGTTGGATAACTTCCAAAAGATTTTCGTTATCTGTTTTAGTAATACCATGAATTTCCAGATTATTTCTTCTGGAGTATTGTTCAACAGCGTCTATTGCGGTTTTGAGCTCCTTGATCTCTGTGTCTTTGTTGTGACTAGTCCTTTCAAGTTCTGTGGATTTTTTCTTTAACTCTTTTAACTCCATTTCCTGCATGGTAACCTTCTTCAGAAGTTCATGATAGTCCCTGCCCATTATTTCTAACGAATGTTCTATTCCTTCCACTGTTTTTTTCCTGGTTGGTCAACTTCACCATTAGTGCGTCATGTCTTCCTGACTGCTCCTCCATGGACTTCTCGAAATTATTCATTTGATCTAGTACTTGTGTCAGTTTGGTACTCATTTCCAGAATATGCTTCATCAAAAGTGCTACATTGGTTTTCCCGAGCTTTCGCTTGTGCTACGTTGACCAATATCCTGGGAGTACGTTGCCGAAGGTGCTGCCTGCTGACATTTGCGGGATTTGCAAGTTACGCATAGCCAGATGCTCAGTTCTTCGCTAGACCATGTTTTAAGTACAGTCTTTTTTACCCCCTGCGCATTTCCCCACATGGTAACTCTTCCCGCACTCAGCACACTTCAAACTCTGGCTATCGTCTGGAATCGACTTCAAACAGGTAACGCAATGAACAGTCGACATTTTGGGTAATGAGGCAGTCCAGCGAGGCGTGAAACAAATGAAAACGAAACAAATCAAGCAAATTCTTACCTAGAAAATGCAGAAGAATCGGCGTTAAACGTGTCGTTAGCACTCCGCTGGACTGCGCCACACCGTCGTCTGCCGCTGGCTTTTAAGGACCATTCCAGATAACACAGCAACAAAAGAACCGTCACATGCTCCAATCAGGCACCTAGCAGCTTATCGACGGGGACTGTCCGATAGAGCGATAATAGCTTCACCGTGCGACGAACGGATTTCCGTAGCCCCTTGAAGGCAGACAACTTATATCGATAAGGAGCGCAAAAGCGGGTGTCGCCTTGCCTCGGTCTTTCTTGTCACCGGTGACGAGCAACTTGTCAAGCTTTCGATGCCACGGAATGCCTGTAGCCCTCAAGCTTTTGATGCCACGTAATGCCTGCGTCGTCCTGCGGTATTCATGCAGCGTTTCATCCCGGGTGCTAGAAAATGCAGAAGAATCGGCGTTAAACGTGTCGTTAGCACCCCACTGGACTGCGCTGGAATGCTGACTATGACGCCAGCAAAGGAATTATCATCGACGCAAATAAGAGGAATGTAAGAACTTCAATTTTGACGGTGTTAGCAGTGTTGTTTTGAGAGCGCTATGATTTCAGGCTTTCACCATGCTCATTTCAAACACCATCGAACTTCTTGTTTACAAGGTAATAACGTCACGAAAGGTAACCAAACGAGGGTGCCACCGAAACATCTCGCCGCTAATAGACCTTTTCACCCTCCTTCGCATGGGCGCTGCCATCATGGAATTACGTGACGCGGCCGCTATAAGGTGGCTTCAAATCGTCGGTTTTTTCTGCCCTCCGCGCCTCGGAGAAAGCGTTGTTTTCGTGTTTTTTGCCCCGTTTTACTGGTCTTTTTTGCCTTGCTTTGTGAAGTGTCGTCGGATACTTATTTTTACTACCTAACTGCACGCCATCATCATGTGCGCAACTTCTGCACTTGATTCTATAACACGTTTTGACTATTTGCGCTATCGGCGTACTGGATGCGCGTGAGGAAAGGAATCAGCGTTATCACTGGCGCACATTTAGTGTGTAGACGACTCTAAGACACACCAGGTTTGATAGGCCAAGTAGGTATGTATGCGCATCTTTGCTTAATTCATAGTGGCCAACTGATAGTGAAGCAGGAAGAAGCGCAAAGTAAATTTATGAGGACGCATCTATGATCTTAAAGAGATACTGACGCCCCCCCGCCCCCCCCCCCAACCCCCCCTCCCCCCCCCCCCCCCCAATAAAAAAAAATATTTTTAGGGGCGAAGCTCCTTAGGGCCACGGTGTAAGATAATACTCTTCAGGTGAGGACACGGCGGGGCTGAACGCGCGGCGCGAGGAATCAGATAGTGTTCGTTCGACGGGCATCCGAAACGCTCCATTATTCCTCGGCCACCGTGCCCGTAAAGTGCCCGCGGCTGACAGTGTCGCCGCCGGCGGCCAAACGGCGAAACTGTCTGAGAGCGAAAACAATCATCTCGTTGTCATGACACCCCGATACACCATGGTCTTTCTGCACGAGCGACTACCTCGCTGGAGCTCTGCGCGTGTTGAGCATGAGGCGGCACGAGCCGTCTTTGCCGTACCCAGCGTACCCACGGGTCGACGAGTCATCTGCCGGCGCCGCTTAAAACCATAGTGAGAAAGAGAAAGAGAGAGAGTGAAAAGCGAACTTTATCTGCACTGCGCGAGGAGCGCGCTGTCCTCACCTGAAGAGTATTATCTTACACCGTGCTAAGGGGCTAGCCATGTTTGTATGTCCGTCCGCCGTCCGGCGTCGGGTGCTCGTGCTCCTGCTCGTGAGCTCGCGTGCTCGTGTAGGGCAAAAAAAAAAAAAAATAGAAGAAAAAGATGAAAAAAAAATTATGTCCGTCCAGCGTCCCGGCGTCCGGTGATCGTGCTTGGTGCTCCTGCTCGGGCTCGTGAGCTCACGAGCACGTGAGCACGAGCTCACGTGCTCGTGTCGGGCAAAAAAATGAAAAAAGATGAAACAAATGATGAAAAAAAAATGTTTGCGCAGTCGACAGGATTCGAACCTGTGCGGGGAGACCCCAATGGATTTCTAGACCATCGCCTTAACCACTCGGCCACAACTGCGGGACGAGTAGGGGGATCTGAGATGTGGTAGTAACTCATGAGCTAGGGATGTCATGGATGAAACGTTGCAAGTAGCCGCTCAACGTCTATACAGGAGAGGGCGCTGCGGTCAAATGCGTATATAATCGCGTTAAACTTTGCATGCATTGGCTCAACATTTATAGACGAGAGGGCGCTGCGGTCAAATGCTCAAATGCGTATATAACCACGTTCCATACCACACATTCTCTTTCTGACATGAATGAAAACGAACGAAAGGCTCGGCATGCTGCGGCTCAGCGTCTACGCAGACAAACACCACCAGAGCTTCGCCCCAATCAACATCATTCACCAGGTGGAGATGCGATAACTTTTTATGCCAGGGGGTCTATTATGGTGCCAGAAGACTACCCAATCAATATTTTGCTAGAACGTGACGTATATTTTAATAAAGTCAAAATACGCTACTATTCGAAAGCAAAACCGAAACTGGACTGGGGAGGAAGAAGAAATATGAAGGAGGGGAATGTTACCAAAAATCACGGGGATATGCAAGATATTTATGTTTTTTTTTCAATCAACATATTTGCAGCGTTTTAGAAGCTACAAAAAAATGGGTATGTTTATTTTTGTCTATTTTTAGTATTGAGTGTGTGCCTTCGATAACATCAGACTTTGATCATCTTTGATGGCGTGTCTAAACCATAAAAAAACGGCCCGTGACCACGGCGGCGAGAGCGAGCGCGACTTGAACCGGCCAGTTCTCGATCGGCGGTTTTCGGGTGGAAAGAAAACGAATGTCGAGCCGCGAATTGTGTTCTGGGTAGTAGGGCTCTCATATGTCACGTACAAATAAAAAATTTGGCGAGCATAAATACCCAGTCAGTGTCACTTTAAGGGGGGGGGGGGGGGTGCAACGATTTCCGGACTTCCGTCAAAAATATGTGGAAGTTGCCCTCTGACACTTCTGAAGTAAAGAACAAAAAGCCGATTTCGCCTGCGTGTCCTAGTTGTTGCGTAAAACTAAGATAAATATTGACATTTCTGGCACCCCTCAACTCACTCCCAGTCTTCAGGGAAACACCTGATCGCACTCCTAGTGACGTAATTCGGAGTGCCGTTTAGCTTCCCGTGTGCTCCCTCGAAGGACGCTTCCTCTCCCTCTCTCTGCTGACTTTAGCGGGCGTTATGCTGCAGCTTAGAGCCGAGCGAGGTCACGTAGCCTTCTCGCCGTACTTCCTTCGGCTGCCACTTGCGGCTGCAGGTAGGGGAAAAAGCTAGACCTATGTTTTACGATTATGCAGCGGAATCGCGACATTTTTTAATGAAGGAGATGTTTTCTCTATCCTCCGGGACACGATAAACAACGTAAAAATGATAAGATGCCTATTCCTTTAATCTTAAAATCGTTGCACGCCCCTTTTAAAGAAGAAGGCAACTATAGTCAAGGCAAGGAGTCACTATGTGTGTTTCTTGAAAGCACCGTGCTATGCCTTCATAACAAATCCAAAACAGTTGTTTTCGCTTATATGGGGGAATAATTTTTGCGGTATAAGCTTTTTTTTTATCTGTTCATTTATGAACTGCTACTAATTGCGCTCAGTGTCATGTCTGCTGTCCTTCAGTTCGCTTAAGATACTCAATTCAATTAATATTTTCAGACATAAAGGGTTGGGCTCCCTGGGAAAAAACATGTGAAAAAAAAAATAAAGACATTTACAATTTTCTGTGACACCGAATTAGAGCGCAGCTCTTAAGGAGGAGGAGGGGAGGGTATGAAGGGGAGGGTATGCTCTCTTCCTTCCCCGCTAAACTGAGCGGAAGCATTTTACCCTCGTGAAGTCACGTCCGACGTCACACGTGTCGTCGCACGTGACGTAACGAGGGTAAATTTAGCGGGAATTCAGCGGAAACATTTCCCCGCTAAATTTAACGGGAATATTGGCAATGCTAGATGCGTGTGACGTCACACGTCACGTGACGTTTTACGTCACGAGAATAACGTCGTGACGTTACTCTCGCGACCCTCACGAGGGTGACGAAGGGGATACCCTTACGGGGGTTACGAGGGTAACCCTCGTGACGTGACGTGTGACGTCATTATAAAAAACGCGTGACGTATGACGTCACGTGACGTGTGCGTCACGTGTGAGGGAATAATATTTGCGGTATAATCTTTTTTAGATCTGTTTATTAATGAATTTAGAGGACTACTCATTGTGCAGTCTCATGTCTGCAGTCATTCAATTTGTTAAAGATATTCAATTCAATTAATATTTTTAGACAAAGGGTTCGGCTCCCCTCACAAAGGTTACCATCACGAGTTACGAATGTTACCTTTGTAACCCTCGTGAGGGTAACCCTCGTAACACTCACGAAGGCAACCCTCGTGATGTCGCACGTGAAGTTACGTGTGACGTCATTATGGGAAACGTCCCATAATGCAACGCACGGTTACGCCGACGGCGACGGCGACGCCGCTCAAGCCGGAAACGGGCGCCTAATGGCTAGTTCACACTTGCGAAATACGCACTCGCCGCCGACTGGATTCGCTCGCCGAAAAAAGATCGGGCCGTTCACATTTGTTGCCGCTAGAGCACTATATAGCTCCTACGGAGCAGAGTAGCGCAATCCTTTGATCCGCGTGTTTCGCCGGAACATGGCCGACAGAGCAGCTCGGCACGAGTCACGTGGTACTCAGGGTTCCAGGAGGCGGCCCGCCCCATGGGAGAATACATGGAGATCGACGCAACACGGCTGATTAAAATGACACTTTACGGCTACGATGTAAAATAGGTAACAGCCGCAGTGCTGAGCGAATCCGCGACATCCTCTTCGCAACACGAGAATGCAGTAAATAAACAACGTGTGTGCAGTGTGCACCGCAGTTACGTACCGCTTATTCCCAATTCGGTTCCAATTAGCTTCCATAGCTCGTCCTTATAATCATTGTCATTGTATCGAGCATGGGTCTTGTCATACAGTACGACGTGGTTTTTCACCGCTTCTATTAGTAGCTCCGCTGACACTGGTATAGCCACAGGCACAGACGGCACAGACATAGTGGACGCCATTTGCAGTACCGTCTGCTCGAACAGGATCTGACGTCAGCAAGCGCCACTTCCCCCGTGCGTTCTGATTGGCTTGCGGCGAGCGAAAACTTTTTTCCGTCGTTGAAAATTGGTCCCAGAGCGATCTTGCTTTCCGCCGGAAAATCTGCCTGCTTTCGTCGCCGGGCGTCAGAATTCCCGCGATTTCGGCCGCCGGTTCGCAAGTGTGAACGAGGCATAAGAGCTGCGATATAAAACAGCTTTTGAGTGCCTAACAAAAGCGCCGGAGGGACGCATTATGTGGCCGTGTTCGGATAAGGACGGTCATGGTGGTGTCATGCCTATTTTTTGTTTTCGCTTATACTTTTATATGAGATACCGAAACCTGTTCACACAACGGGACAGACCTTACTTTTCATCTTAAATACAAAAGCGCAAAGGACAAGGACAGAACACAGAATGGACAGGACAAGCGCTTACTAACAACTGATTGTTTAATGCATGTTAAGAGAAAGACGAAAATGAGAGGAGATTTACTAAATTAAAATGCCAATTGTATTCGCACGTAAACTGTTTAAAAATTATTTGATAAAAAATTAACAAAATTAAATTGAAAAAAGGGATGGATAGAAAAATAAAAAGAAAGAAAAGCAGCCAGATTAAGAAAAAAGGTTGAGGTACCCTATCTCTTTCTTGGACAGTGAAATTGATGGTGTGCTAATGCACCTGTCTCCTTTTTCTATTATAGTTTTTGCCTCAAAAATTTCTCTGGCGCTCTTGCTCCGAAAGCGTTTCAGTACTTTCGTTTGATTAAGTAGAGGAGTGCATTTACGGTCTCTGACATGTATGGCCAAGTGTCCTGACGGTGACGCATGTAGGGAAAGATCGTGCTCTCGTAGTCTCACATTTACGCAGCCCCCAGATTGACCGACGTACATTCTCCCACATGTGCATGGAATTTCGTAAACGATGTTGACGTTGCAGTTGACATATTTATGTGCGTGCTGGACTGAGCAGTGTTCTTGTCTTTCGTTCTGGGAGTTGATTTTCGGACACAGTTTTTTAAGTTTATCAGGAGCTGATGTCACAACCTGGATGTCATATTTAGACGCTGTTCGTTTCAAGTTGTGTGATACTTTGTATTGGTAGGGTATCACTGCCGGACGGCGTGTCTTATCTCTTCTTCTTCTTTCCTTGTGAGTGGTCAGGCTCTCTGCAACATCGAACAATAAAGAACTGGTGTACCCAGATTCACGTAGTTTTTGTACTTGTGCCTCAAAACTCTGCTTGGCTGTGTGCTCGCATTCTCCCAGAACGAAAGACAAGAACACTGCTCAGTCCAGCACGCACATAAATATGTCAACTGCAACGTCAACATCGTTTACGAAATTCCGTGCACATGTGGGAGAATGTACGTCGGTCAATCTGGGCGCTGCGTAAATGTGAGACTACGAGAGCACGATCTTTCCCTACATGTGTCACCGTCAGGACACTTGGCCATAAATGTCAGAGACCGTAAATGCACTCCTCTATTTAATCAAACGAAAGTACTCAAACGCTTTCGGAGCAAGAGCGCCAGAGAAATTTTTGAGGCAAAAACTATAATAGAAAAAGGAGACAGGTGCATTAGCACACCATCAATTTCACTGTCCGAGAAAGAGATAGGGTACCTCAACCTTTTTTCTTAATCTGGCTGCTTTTCTTTCTTTTTATTTTTCTATCCATCCCTTTTTTTTTTCAATTTAATTTTGTTAATTTTTTATCAAATAATTTTTAAACAGTTTACGTGCGAATACAATTGGCATTTTAATTTAGTAAATCTCCTCTCATTTTCGTCTTTCTCTTAACATGCATTAAACAATCAGTTGTTAGTAAGCGCTTGTCCTGTCCATTCTGTGTTCTGTCCTTGTCCTTTGCGCTTTTGTATTTAAGATGTTTAACCAACTAGCCCAACAGTTAATTTTAATTCAGTATCTTACTTTTCAAAGGTACTTTCTTGTATTCGTAAGAAAAATTGCATTCGAAAGAAGGTTGAAACAACGATTTTCCCAACTGCGCGATGACGCAAATTTTAAGGCAAGAGGAATAAATAATGCAGCTTTCAACACCATCAAACTTTTTACGTTTAATGCACTCATAATTTACTGCCAGCATAATTTACGCTTTTCCGTCTTTCGGTGATGTCACAGACACGCTTTCATCTACATTAGCTATACATGTGCACCTAAAGCGAGAAGCGTTGCACGTACAGCGCCACCGAAACATTGCTGCAAAATCTAAGATGCTCTGTTGCCAGTGTTGTCAGGCACATACTTCGGCGAAACAAAACCAACCCTACAAAAACGAACGCTCGCAGCGCAGTGGAAGGTAATCGGCGCTATGACAAAACTGCAATTTTGACTTAAAAACCACTGACACAGATGGAAACATTGGCTTAAAGTTTTTTTTTTTTTTTTTTTTATGGCCGCCAGCACAGAGCGCCGTAAAAGGAGGAGGGAAACGGCGGCCACCATCCGCCCACACCTTTAATGGGAGGCGTCGTGCTTCAGGAAACAGCCTAGCAGACGGTGCTAGCGTCGGCATGTGCCTTCTGCCCAGGGCTGCCGACCCGAGGGAACTTTCAAAAATTAGAACAAGAACGCTATACAAACACCCGGGAAAAGCTACCAAGTGAGCTGAAGGCCTAGCAGGCACTTCGGCGCAGCGGTGCTCTGACGGTTTTTGGCCAGACCGTCTGCCCAACCGGCTGGCATGCTGATGATTGCCCGCGCGACCCTTTTAACCCTTCGATCGCTGATAATTTTAGATTAAGAGGTCTTTTCCTCTTGATCTCCTATTTCAGCGGGTGACGAACGCTTTGAAAAGGGACTCTCACATTCTATCTCTTTGTTTTGGTTAAGAGCTCAAATCCTATGGATTACCTTCGCCACACGGTATGTGCCTTTGTTTAGTATTCATTTCGCGGTCCAGCAGCGCGAATTAGCACTGTAAACGCGCGCGTGGCCGAGTGTGACAGGTATTACGTGGCTCTTGCTGACACTCTGGCAAACGTACTTTTTTAACGTCGGCTCGCTCCTGCATCTCCGGGCCGCGAAAAAACGCCGCGGCAATTTGTTTCCACTAGGCTTTGGTAATATTCAGGTCTATGTGGAAATAAGGGACATCTCGCTAGTTTGAGGGAAAAGTTTGGGCACCGTATATATCTGAAGTTTTATAGGTCAATTATGATTTTTTTTTCGATATAACTTTGAATTTCAGCGGCTTTGGCCACATTTGGGTTAATTCCTCCAGCCGTTTCAGTGTTTGTAGTGGAACCATCTGGCAATACTGAGGAGTACTAGGCTAGGTGGTGGAAGATACCACAAATGGTACAGCTGTTAGCATCCATCCATCCATCCAACTTTTTTCGGCCAAATCGGTTTTCATCACCCCCTGAGAACTAGCCAAACGGGAAGTTTCTGATAGGGCCGCTGTGCCTTCTCGAAAAACAAAATCTTGAGTACAAAAAGAAATACTGCAATGTTTGGAAATATAGACTTAGCATGACTAAAAATATTTCGTAAAGCGCCGTCGTATTTTGTGTGTTCGAGTTTCAGAACTCTTGCTCCACTTTTTGTTTTGGACTGACTTTTATAAAAAGCGCTAATGACGTTATTAAATCAATATCGTGTTCTGATGGCGTGCATAACATCTAAGCCAAAGATAGGGTTTAATTCGTCAGTTTGTATATCCCGGGAACACTTCCCCTCGCCAGATTTGCTTTGGCCACAGTTTTGGCCCGATAAACTAATTGCGAACCGTACGTAAGGCGTAAAGGCTATGCGGAGAGCAAGTCGTCTGCTTCTTACACAGGGGTTCCGGTGACGTCAGAACAACGCCGAGCTCTGATTGGCTTTGGTTGAAAAGAAAGTGGAATGACAACAATGCTGCATGCCTTGAGATCTACCCACTTTTTTTTTTTTTTTTTCAATCAGCCAGTAAGAGTTTAGGCATTTTGACATCATCGCAACCCTTGTGCAAGAAGCAGACGAACTTGTGCTCCGCATATAATATATTTCTCGCAGTAAAAATGAAAGGGATGCAGAAAACAACGAATATTTAGTATTATATAATTATTTGGGCAAGCGAGGGACCTTTCGACAGAAGTGGGGAAATGTCAGCCGTCCGCTAGGGAAATCTCGACTTTCCGTGTTGGCAGCCCTGCTTCTGCCGCACGCGCGTAGTCTTGCTGAACTGCGTTTCGCGCCGCGATATGGCGCTGATCTACCGGTCGGCTCAGAGCCGTTTATACTGAGAGAGTTTGGCCAATGGGCGGAGCTTGTTGGCCGCTAGAACAAGCGGATTTCGCGGTAACACAATATGGCGTTACTTCTTTGTCTTGTTCATTCCTGAGAAATCGCGTAGAGTTCCTATGAGTCAGAGCCACAATATGGCGGACGGAAGTAGTCATCCCCCGGTTGTCAGACTACGCTGCTGTGGTTGCCAGGCTGTCAAAATCTCCTTAAGAAGGCCAAACTCTCTCAGTATAAACGGCTCTGGGTCGGCTTAGAGTTCCTGTATAGGCTCCCTACGGGAGCCAGAGTTGCGCGTTTGATTCCACGTGCCGCGTACCGCCCTCGCCGCTATTCGCCAAGATCCGATCACGTGAGGAGCCGTATCAAGTGTCGTGCAGCAAAGTAGACGTTGCACGCGCCCCGGCGTACGTTCCCCGGCTTTTGAGCGCGCCGCGCGCCTCGAACGCGCGGCGCTGCTATTCGCCGAATTCAGTCACGTGAGGAGCTGAATCCACATGCCATGCATGAACGCGCAACTCTGGCTCCCGTAGGGAGCCTATAGACCTTTCCAAGAAAGAGCGTATGGCCGGTGCCATTTCCAGTGTTCGTGCGTATGGCGCGTGCTTTGCTCGTTTTCCGGAGCGACGCACACGCGCGTGCTGAGCTGTGGAGATCGCACGCTGGGCTGTGGATTTGTAAACATTGGAAAGGTCTATACAGGAACTCTAAGCCGACCTAGAGTTCCTGTATATATACAGGAACTCTAGGTCGGCTTAGAGTTCCTGTATACAGGAACTCTAGGTCGGCTTAGAGTTCCTGTATAGACCTTTCCAATGTTTACAAATCCACAGCCCAGCGTGCGATCTCCACAGCTCAGCACGCGCGTGTGCGTCGCTCCGGAAAACGAGCAAAGCACGCGCCATACGCACGAACACTGGAAATGGCACCGGCCATACGCTCTTTCTTGGAAAGGTCTATAGGCTCCCTACGGGAGCCAGAGTTGCGCGTTCATGCATGCATGTGGATTCAGCTCCTCACGTGACTGAATTCGGCGAATAGCAGCGCCGCGCGTTCGAGGCGCGCGGCGTGCTCAAAAGCCGGGGAACGTACGCCGGGGCGCGTGCAACGTCTACTTTGCTGCACAACACTTGATACGGCTCCTCACGTGATCGGATCTCGGCGAATAGCGGCGAGGGTGGCACGCGGCACGTGGCAAACAGACGCGCAACTCTGGCTCCCGTAGGGAGCCTATACAGGAAGTCTAGGTCGGCTTAGTGTTCCTGTATAAACCTTTCCAAAAAAGGGCACTTGGCAGGTTCCATTTTCAGTGTTCGTGCGTATGGCGCGTGATTTGCTCGCTTTACGAAGCGACGAACGTGCGCGTTCTGGACTGTGATTTAACACGTGTGGACTGTGATTTTTGTAAACAGTGGAAACGTCTATAGGCTCCCTACGGGAGCCAAAGTTGCGCGTCTGTTTGCCACGTGCCGCCGCGCCGCAATTCGCCGAGATCCGATCACGTGAGGAGCCAGATCAAGTGCCGTGCAGGAAAGTAGACGTTGCATGCGCCCCGGAGTACGTTCCTCTGCTTTTGAGCGCGCCTCGAACGCGCGGCGCCGGTATTCGCCGAATTCAGTCACGTGACGAGCGGCATCAACATGCCGTGCAGGAAGGACGGCGCTACGGAGATAGATGAACGCGCAACTCCGGCTCCCGTAAGGAGCCTATGCAGGAACTCTAGGTCGGCAAATGGTGAATTCGGGTGGTCGCCTCTCTCCTCTGACCTCGACTCAGCAGAGCGCCCCCTCCTCGCCGCCAGAGCTACTCGGGATCCTTTTCAACCGATCACAACTGCTGGGTTCAGAGTGCTCTGACATTCTCAAACCAGTCACTAAATTAAAATTTCTTGACATTGGTAATGCATTAAAAACAACACGATCTTACAGCGTACGGTGGACGATTGAGCAAAATTTACGCTCGCAACGTGATGAAATAACGGTTGTGACGTAAATTGTTTTACGACGCGTAAAACAATTTACGTCCAATGCCTGGAAAGAGTTGTCAACTCATCGCGTTTTCAACAGTGAACGCGCAGCGATAGCGGTCATGCGTACGACAGAGCAGGCAAATATAAAATGGGTAATCAACCGAATTTTTCTCGCGGCGAAATATCGTGCAAGCATCGCCATGTGACACAAATCACAGTGCATTATATTCGGCTCTCCCTTTATTTTACAACACAAACCTTTGAACGTACTCTTACCAAACCTGAAAATTTCTTGAAGCGACCACAAAACCCGGTAAAACAGCGGCGAGCTCGGCGAGCTGTTTCTTCGTCGCTTAGGCTTAGCGGATTCACCGCCGTGAGATGAACGATCTCGTGAAAGCACTGGGAATACTTCACACGTCTACTTTTCCTGTTACAGTCGCAAACGAATGTCGTCCCGTCCGTTCTAATTCTCGCACAGTAGAATGCACAAACATTTTGTAGAACCACATATCAATCGCCGTCATGCCGTACCCCGCACACCACCAGACCACTGCCGGCCATCGTCAACAAAGCCACGTGAGCCCCGTCCAAGTACCACGTGACGCCTGCGCCACTCCGCACTACGACGGCTACCGACGGAGTGCCAGGGAGCGCTCTGAGAGGGAGAGGCGTCCTCGGAATGAACCAGCCGATCAGGCCACAGCACTCTCTTTCAACCACCCCATCTCGCGCGCTCTGGAAAGAACGCTCGAGAGCGCGCAGAAAGAACCACGCGAATTCGTCATTAGAGTTCATGTATTCACGTGATGAGCCGGATCAAGTGCCGTGCAGGAAAGTAGACGTTGAGCGCGCACCGCCGAAGGTTCCCCTGCTTTTGAGCGCGTCGCGCGCCTCGAACGCGCGGCGCTGCTATTCGCCGAATTCAGTCACGTGAGGAGCTGGATCAACATGCCATGCAGGAAAGACGGCGCTACGGGGATGAACGCGCAACTCTGGCTCCCGTAGGGAGCCTATTAGCGGCGAGAAGTTTTGGTGGCGCCCTCCTGTGGTTCCCCGTTGTGACGTCATTACCTTGCAAACAACAAGTTCGATGGTGTTTGTAAATAGCATGGTGGAAGCTTGAAATCATTGCACTCTCAAAGGAACACTGCCAACACCGTCAAAATTAAAGTTCTTTCATTCCTCTTATTTCGTCAATGATAAATCCCCTTTCCGACGTCATAGTCAGCGTTCGGCCAATCGTAGAAGGCCGACCACAGCGACGCTTGTGTTCGCTCTCGGGGCTAATACAGGAACTCTAGGTCGGCTTAGGGTGACTAGGTCGGCTGGCGTTCGCGCGAGATTATTAAAAAAATCTGGAGGCTATATAACACCGTTTAAACAACATCGTTTTAATTCCAACCTGAGTACGCATCTATTGCGACAAAGGCAGAGGGACAAACCGAAAAATACCTGAACAATATGCCAGTATAGCAAAGTTTATCGCTGAACACGCCAGTCGAATTCTAAAGCTGGAAATGTCCTTCACCCAGCAAACACAATAAGGTTCGTTAGTTGAACCTTCAAGCATCGTGTACAGACCGAATGCAAACCTGGAGGTTGCCAACGCGGGACGGCACATGACCCCTTCTCAACTTCGAACTTTAGGAGGAGAGTATACAAAAGGGAGAGGTAGAATCCCAGATTCACCAGCTCTTCCTAAAGCACAACACTGCGTTTCCTTTGAGCGCGGCCGTAGAACTCTTCAGCATCGCCGATGATGTGCTCTCAAGGAATTGGGGAAACATAACTCTTGAAAAGTTCGGGAGACAGCTATGGCTGAGGTGCAACAACTACAGAGAAGAAAACATAAACGATGAAACAAAAGCAGTTCTGTATTTGCTCTTCAAAGTAACAAGAAAAAGGAACTCGGTTCTTTCGAAGTAAAATATCGTGTTTTTTTAGTACTTGTAAAGATTAACGTGTTTAATTTCTTTTTGAACGAGTATCGAGTAACGGTATGTAGTTACTTTTTGGGGGAACGTGTGCATGTATGTCGTGTAGCGTATGAATAATGCGCAAAACTTCATTTTTTCTTGATGTGACAACGGGTATAAAGGTCTGCAGAAAAGTGCGATTGGGAGACCCATTCAAAAACGCGCCGGCGCTTGTAGATCGGCAGACTTTTTTTTTAACCTGCTAATGAAGGTAGGCGCCGGAAGCTCCCAAGTAACAAATGCCGTTTGTTTGTACGCTCACCTTCGTCTCGGTGCCGATTCCTCAAGGACAGCGGTAAAAGAAACACCAGCGCGGACCATAACATTACATAGAAAAAGTCAACGTTAACCAGCTAGCTCGCCTGTTTAAAAACTTTGTCTTTTATACTCTCAATACCGTTCCGGTTGCCAACCACTCTGGACGATGAAGTTAAGCCCCCACTCGCTCGTCAAAGATCAAAGCGGTCGAACAACGGGGACTTGTGGTCGGCTCCACTTTTATCGGAAACGATAAAGACGGTATGCCCATGTCTGGTTTGTTTTCCGCCCGCGCAGCCCTCGAGAGCGTTGCCGGGCGCTTTGTCTTATCAAAGAGACATTGCATGCAATGTCTCTTAGTTAAGGCAAGGTATCCAAGGGTCAACATGTTGACCCTTGGATGCCACAGTAAAATGGGGGCAGACATGGGCGCCGAGAAGTAACCAGATTGGGCACGTAGCGTTTCTATGAATACCATGTGCATTGATTGGCAATGAATCGGCTGCGTACGGGCTCGGCGCCGGCACATGTCCTGCACGTACAGGTTGCCGCCTCAATCGGCTTTGCGCACATGCGAGATCGCTCCAAGTAGTGCAGTATGTGAGAAAAAAAAATTAAAGTGAATTGACTGCATAAAATGCGCAAAGCAGGTCCCCAGATAAATAGCGATCTGATTCGGAGCGCCACATTATGGTCAACACCGAAACTATTTTCGCGAGTCTAAACGTCATCGTTGTTGCACGTGAAGCGGTACGTGTGAACGAGCACATGTCGCGAAACTTGAGTGTCGCGAAACTGTTGCGCGCCTAAAAGATGCATCGTGTGAACAGACCTTTAGAGAAAGGGTTGATTAGCGTCAAATATTTATCCCATAAATATTTGCCCAGAATTAGAAACTTCTACCGCACTAATAGTTTTGATAGCACCCACTAAAGTGTAAAAAAGAAGTTTATGGTGACAGTGTCACCCAGTGCACACACTTGACATCAAGTTGTTCTGCTGTAAACAAAATATATAAAAAATAAGAATTTTTTTTAAATATTTAAGATTTTTTTTATTTAAATCAGACTTATCACTGTAGCAAGAAAATATTGATTATATATCACTACATGCATTTTTAAACACGACAAGTTGTTTGATCAATTCTTCCGATCAGTGAAAACAATCCGGTAAAGAAAAAACACAACGAAACATTATTACAATTTTAAGACGCTTTGTTCATGAAAACCTCGTCATACAAGAGCAAACACAGCTTAGTTATTTTCGTTAGCGAAAAAGATGTAGGTTTTTTGTTTTTTTTTATGCGAGTTGATTTTCGTGCAACACGACATTACTTTCTCAGCAAATTTCGTTTCCATCTTTTGCATTCGGATTTTATTGCAAAAGATGTGACGTAACTGACGAACGAAGAAAACTGACGAGTGTAGAAAGTTGGGCAAGTTGGTGATTCATAATGATTAAAAAGCGCGACAAGACGACGGACACACAAGGAGGAGACACAGACACAGCGCTACTTACAACTGAACTTTATTTCCGCTGCAGCTCGGTATATATTACCGGCAACAACACAAAAAAGTTAGGAAGAAATAAAATACACATCATAAAATCTTTACAAAAAAACATAAAAAGGCTTAAATTCCTGCATCACCCATCGGCACCCACCTAAAACTAGTCATGCTTGGTCAAGAAACTGCAATTCTTTTTCGGATAACGATAAGGAGGGTGCGCTGACGCCTTGCAGCCCTAACCTAGCAATTTCCCGAGCCTCGAGTATTTCCCTTGCGGTTTTGTTTCTATTTTTGTTTAGTACTGTACAATCTGAGAAAATCGGAGTGCTACCACAATCCCGGCAATGCACACCGAGGTGTCCCGTTATGACGGCATCGACGTTGTAACCGTGTTCCCTCAGTCTTTCATTTAGGCAGCGACCAGTCTGCCCCACAGAATGACGCCCGCACGATAATGGCACGGAGTAGACAACCTCTTTAGTACACTAAACAAAGCAAATTTTGTGCTTTTTCGTTCAGCCGGGTATGATGGATTTATGAACCAAGGGGGAACAAGCCAATCCTGCCATTCGCGTCGGCGCACTCAAAACTCGTGAAGAGGGGGATAATCAATCTCTGCTTCGGAAACGCTCTGAAGAAGTCGTGCACTCACAAGATCAAAGAAAGTTTTACAAATCAGGTGTCAAGACTCAAGTCCGCGGGGTATCCAGTCTCTCTTCTATCAGCCGTAGCAGAGAACACTCTCAAGACGTTAAAGAACAAAAATAGGCAGGAAACGGAAGTGCCGAGGAAGAAAAAAGAGAAACCAGTGGTCATACCATACCTACATAAAGTGTCCCATAACCTGAAAAGAGTGCGCTTGCACGCAGGGGTTAACGTTGTTTTTTCAGCACCTGTCAAGTTGGCTACTTTATGTAAAAAGATAAATTCCACTTCGAACGCCATAAGCAGACCCGGCTGCACGAAAAAAGCACAAAACTTGCTTTGTTGAGTGTACAGAAGAAGTTGTCTACTCCGTGCCATTATCGTGCGGGCGTCATTATGTGGGGCAGACTGGTCACTGCCTAAATGAAAGACTCAGGGAACACCGTTACAACGTCGATGCCGTCATATCGGGACACCTCGGTGTGCATTGCCGGGATTGCGGTTGTACTCCGATTTTCGCACACAGCAGTGGCAGCGGCGCCGAGAGCCAGAAGTTAATCGCTCCTGTTATCGTTACAGCCACGAAAAAGGAACTCGGCATACAAGGAGCTCGGTTCTTCCGTCTACACCTCTGGAACCACGACCGTTCACCGCAGCAAAAGACGCAAGTTGCGAAGCTCTGGTTGGTCCACGTCGCATTGACAAGATTGCGTCATCTTCAACGGCCGAAGTTAAAAGGAACCGCTCCTTCCTTGGACAGCACACAGCAGTGGCAGCGGCGCCGAGAGCCAGAAGTTAATCGCTCCTGTTATCGTTACAGGTTGGTCTGAATTTTTCACTAAGTTTTAATTTTGTTTGGCGCATAACGCTGCTGCTGCTGCTGTTGCTGATACTGTGTAGTTTTGAACTCTGAACTATGGAAAATGTTTGTCCAAAGTGCAACGAAGAAGTGCCAGATAGTGATTCAGGGTTGACGTGCCTAGAATGTGAATATGTGTATCACTTAAGTCCTTGCTCTGGTATCACCGAAGCGACTTTCAGGTCAAAGGGCAGTGCTTTACGCAAGTCATGGCGATGCTCAACATGCAAAACTGTGAAATCTCGGGGAGGTAGTCAGAGCGCTAAGGAGGATACGGAACCCAACATAGCTTTGATGCTTGCCGCCATAAATGCCAAACTAGACAGCCTTATGACCCTAAAGGAAACTGTGAGTGGCATAGAAAAATCTATGCAGGAAATGTCGGATAAGTACGACGAAGTACTAAAAGATATCAATGAGCAAAAGAAGGAGATGAAGCAACTAAAAAAACGAGTGGAAACCCTGGAAAGAACCAATGCCGACGTAGAAATAAAACAACTTAAGCAGGAAGTTAACACACTTGAATGGCGAAGCCGAAAGCAAAATCTCGAGATTCATGGAGTGCCTAAAACTGACAACGAAGATCTGTTAGCAAAGGTAAATGGGGTTGCAAAGAAACTGAAAGTGCCAGACTTGAATCAAATCGAAGTAGCAAGCATTCATCGACTACCGTCCCGACCAGGAAAAATTCCTGGTATTATTATACGTTTTGCTCAACAGAAAACCAGGGATGAATGGCTAAGCAAACGGACAAATCTGAAGAAACAATAAGAAAACACTTACATCCAGGAGAACCTCACGAAACAAGACAGGGCGCTTCTTTGGGAGGCAAAACAATGGGCTAAAACTACGAACTACCAGTACGTCTGGCATAGGAATGGCAACATTCTTGTGCGCAAAAGGGATCGTGAGCAAGTACACGTAATTAAGTCTATGGATGACTTGCAGAAACTAGTTTGATGCCTCGCATATTTACATTAGACAAGTTTTAAGATATTATTTTGTATGCCATGGCTAACACGACAGGTTCACTTGATGCCCAAATCGCTATATCAAGTGATTATTATTTCCTTCCGTCAAATGTAAAATCTTCCTTGGGAGACAAGTGCATAAACTCCCTCAAATGTTTCCACATAAACGCACGATCAGCGCGAAATAAAGCAGACGAGCTGGAAGTACTCTTAAGTCAGTTCAATTTTTCGTTTGATGCAATTTTGCTTTCCGAGACGTGGTACACTGATTCTAGTGACGTTGTAAAATTACCAATGTATGAATGTTACTTTTTAAACCGCACAGAAAGCCGAGGCGGGGGCGTAGCAATCATGATAAAGGCAGACCTTTCCTGTGAAATGCTTACCGATTACTGTTGCATTGATAAAGACTACGAGATGTTGTCGTTATTGATAGGGCAGAGTATTATAGCAGTGTGTTATCGTCCGCCAAGTGGAAATGTTTCGTCTTTTTTTGCTTATTTAGAGTCGGTTTTAGAGTTTGCGAATAAAAATAAATATAACATAATTCTGGGAGGCGACTTTAATATTAACATGTTACTTGAGACAACAAATAAAATGCAATTCGAAGCACTGATCCAAACATGCGGATGTGTGAATATGATAACGGCTCCAACGAGAATTACCAATCATCGACACTGCTGGATCTTTTTATTACAAGCTACGAAAAGTCAGATACGAAATCTGGCATAGTAATAACTGATATTAGCGATCATTTGGGTATATTTTTGTTTATAAATAAAAACGAAGCTACAAACAAAAAACAAAAAAATAAGTTAGGGGCACAGTTCCAGAATATAACGGCTGATAACCTGAACAACTTCAGGCAGAGACTATCTTGTTTGGATTGGAATGATGTCCACCAAGAAAAGAACGCAAATAATGCATATAACTTATTCTTGAGTAAATTCAAAAAACTTTATGAAAGTTGTTTTCCATATAAAACTTTCAAAACTTCTAGAAAAAGTCGCAAACCCTGGATCACTAAAGAATTGCTCGCAAAAATCGGTATTAAAAATACGCTATATCAAAAATTTGTAACAACAAAAGAAACTGATAAATTTATAATTTTTAAACGTTATCGAAACCAACTAAACAAAGAACTACGACATGCAAAAGAATCTTATTTCTGCAACTTATTTTTATCCTGTAATAACAAAGTCGACGTTGTATGGAAAAAGTTAAACTCTGTCTTAGGTCGTTCATGTACCCAAAATCAAGTAGAAAAGTTAAACCTCAATGGTCAGGAGGTGTCCGGAAAAGAGTTAGCTAATGCGTTTAATGAGTATTTTGTAAGTCTAGTTAAAGAAAATAATGAGTCAGATGCTTGCAAGTATATAAATGCTCGAAATAATCACTCTTTGTTTCTTACGCCTGTTACTAGTTCGGAAGTAATATCTGTTTTTAATGCTTTAAAAAATAGCAAAAGTTGCGATTCCGATGGTTTACAGATTAGACCAGTTAAATATGTAATTGATCTTATTTCTCCTGTTTTGACGCACATCTTTAATGTATGTTTGCTAGACAGCGTGTTTCCTAAACAAATGCAACTGGCTAAAGTAAGCGTTCTATACGAGAAAGGTAATAAAAACGACTTGGGTAATTACCGACCTATTTCAATACTCTCTGTGTTTTCTAAAGGCCTAGAAAAAATTATACTTCTACGACTAACAGCTTTTGCTGATAAGCATAATATTTTAAGTCCATCCCAATTTGGGTTTCGCAAACAAAGATCTACAGAACTCGCACTTCTTGCGCAAAAAGAACATATTCTTAAAGAATTTGAACAAAGAGAACTCACGCTTGGTTTATTCATTGACTTTACCAAGGCATTCGATTATCTGGATCATAATTTATTATTAAAAAAATTAGACATGTATGGATTTCGTGGGCAAGTGCATCAACTTTTATAATCATATTTATCCTCCCGCAGGCAGTATGTTAATATAAATGGTCATTTATCTGAAATCAAGCCGATTGAATCAGGCGTTCCTCAGGGAAGTATTCTCGGACCTTTTTTGTTCAACATTTATATAAATGACATATTAAATATAAGTCCATCTATATACTTTGTTATTTATGCTGATGACGCAAGCCTATTTTTTAACGGTGATAACGCCTCGGATCTTATAGATGATGCGAATGAAACACTGAAAAAGCCTCATATTTGGAGTAAACATAATGCTTTAAGAATAAATGCGAATAAAACGAAGGCAGTTTTGTTTCGACCAAAAAATAAGCGTGTCAATATTACTAAGAACATTTGTTTAAATTCTACTCAAATTGAAATTGTTCCCAAGTTTAAAACCTTAGGTGTCGTTTTTCAAGAAAACCTATCATGGGATGACCATATCAATTATATTATATCTAAGTTATCTAGTATAGTTGGTATTGTATATCGTAATAAACACATCTTACCACTCAGAACAAAGTTAATTTTATACATTTCATTATTCTATTCACATTTAAATTATGGTCATCTCATATGGGGCACTACAACCTATACCAACCTCCAGAAAATATACACGTTGCAAAAAAAGATACTAAGAAGTATATGTAATGTTGACATTGAATATCCAGTTAGTGATATTTTTGGTCAACTCGGTATAATAAAAGTTTTTGATTTATACAAATATCGTTTATGTGCAAAATATATTACAGAAAAAAATCTACCCCAGCGTCACCTAGAAAACCTAGCGAACCTAAAACAAAAAGTATATACGTATCCAACACGGACTAAGGAACCCTGGGAAGTACCGTTTTCTAGAACTAATTACGGCAATCAAACTATGGCATATACTTTACCGAATATCCTTAATCAGCTGACTAGGCAAGATATAGATATCAACAGTACATCGGTGAGCATTTTAAGGGAATATTTTATTTCGAACTTCATTATCAACAATGAGCGCTGATTATGTTGCGCTTAGTTAGAATGCACTGTGTGTTTGTTGATTCAATGTGTTATTGCTTTGTAAAACGCTGTTTCTCTTGTGTGATGATTTTTCATTTTTGTTTATGAATTTGTAAAGTTTCATTATATAATTCCTCTGGTGCTTGCTTTGCGACTGCTTGTTTGGGGTGGCTAGGGGCCAGTCAAGCTGTTTTTACAGCTTTTTTTCCTAGTCACCTTTCAACTTTTTGTTGGAAAAATAAAGGAATTATTATTATTATTTTCACAGATTGTACAGTACTAAACAAAAACAGAAACAAAACCACAAGGGAAATACTCGCGGCTCGAGAAACTGCTAGGTTAGGGCTGCAATGTGTCAGCGCACCCTTTTTATTGTTGTCCGAAAAAGAATTGCAGTTTCTTGACCAAGCATGACTAGTTTTGGAAGGGGGTGCCGATGGGCGATGCAGGAATTTTAACCTTTTTATATTTTTTTAAAAGATTTTATGATGTGTATCTTATTTCTTCCTAACTCTTTTGTGTTGTTGCCGGTAATATATACCGAGCTGCAGTGGAAATAAAGTTCAGTTGTAAGTAGCGCAGTGTCTGTGTCTCCTCCTTGTGTGACGGTTGTCTTGTTCCGCTTTTTAATCATCATGACGAAAACTGCTTTTTCCTCGTGTTCTGCCCGGTCCTATCTCAATACACAGCGGGAGTGGACTGCCCTACATAATGGTGAATTCGGGTGGTCGCCTCTCGCCTCTGACCTCGATTCAACAGAGCGCCCCTTCCTCGCCGCCAGAGCTACTCGGGATCCTTTTCAGCCGATCACAACTGCTGGCTTCAGAGCGCTCCGAGATTCTCAGACCAGTCACGGAATTAAAATTCCTTGACATTGCTAATGCATTAAAAATAACACGATCTTACAGCGTACGGTGAACGATTGAGCAAAATTTACGCTCGCAACGTGTGAAATAACGGTTGTGACGTAAATTGTTTTACGCATCGGCATGTAAAAAAAAAAAAGAAAACAGCAGTATGCGAATTGATTTTTGCAGAACGGAACGAAAGCCAACGCTTGGAAACAGTTGTCAACTCATCGCGTTTTCGACAGTGAACGCGCTGCGATAGCGGTCATGCGTACGACAGAGCAGGCAAATATAAAATGGTTAATAAACCGAATTTTTCTCACGGCGAAATATCGTGCAAGCATCGCCATGTGACACAAATCACAGTGCATTATATTCGGCTCTCCCTTTATTTTACAACACAAACCTTTGAACGCACTTTTACCAAATCTGAAAATTTCTTGAAGCGACCACAAAACCCGGTAAACAGCGGCGAGCTCGGCGAGCTGTTTCGTCGTCGCTTGGGGTTAGCGGATTCACCGCCGTGAGATGAACGGTCTCGTGAAAGCACTAGGAACCCTTCCCACGTCGACTTTTCCTGTTACGTTCGCAAACGAATGTCGTCCCGTCCGTTGTAATCCTCGACCGTCGAATGCACAAGCACTTTGTAGAACCACACATCAATCGCCGTCATGGCGTACCCCGCACACCACCACAGACCACTGCCGGGCCGGCCTTCGTCAACAAAACCACGTGATCCCCGTCCAAGTAACACGTGACGCCTGCTCCGCTCCGCACTCCGACGGCTACAGACGGAGTGCCAGAGAGCGCTCTGAGAGGGAGAGGCGCCCTCGGAATGAACCACCCGATCAGGCGACAGCACCCTCTTTCAACAATCCGATTTCGCGCGCTCTGAAAAGAGCGCTCGAGAACGCGCAGAAAGAACCACGCGAATACGCCATTATCTGCACTGGTGCAAAAGGTGCAAGTAAATCGAAATCTTTCAAAATCAAAGCGATTCTAGCCGCGTATAACGCCACGCAAAGCACTTTAGGAACCTATTGAGAACTAAGTTTTAGTTTCAGTTGCCCAACCTCACTTCATGTCATCACGTTAAGATCAAATACAGCTCTTGCATTTTTAAATATGCGACTTTTCTTGAGTTTAAAATACTGCTGGCCTTGCCCAGCGATGGAGATTGAGGCCGGGGCTCGTTCATTCGGATTCACGTCGTGCCGGATTTCGCAAACAGGTAAATCCCGGACTAAGAGGACACATGGAAGACGTATAGACCCCTTAAAAATTACGTCCTTTCACGGTCGATCTGAAAATACTGCAGAGTGGCGTGCGCAAAAGACACCATAAAATGGCAAGTTTATCGACTGTATACAGTCTCTTGGAAGTATTATATCAGTTAAGGCTGAACTCCATTGAACGAATTATGTGACGAATAACTGGCGAACGCCGCCCGACGGCACGCTCGCTTTGCGCGCGACGTAGCAGTCACTGTGTTGATTCCACGCGCAGAGCAAAAGCCGCCGGGCAAAATTCGTCGGTTATTCGCAGCATATTCGTCCCATGGAGTTCAGCCTTTAGACCTGCCGGCGTGATGGTGTTGTTTGCGCACACACTTCGCAGTATTTTCAGATTGTCCGTAAGAGGGCGCAATGTTTGAATCGTGCTTCATAGGCTCCTCAATGCCCTAGTTTTCTTAAACTACCTGTGAGCCGCGAGGGTCATGTTGCACTCTGGATTGGTATCCAGACCGCCAGACAGGTATGGGACGCTGCAGGTCGCACTCCTACTTGTCGCTAAGTCTAGGCAGGCCCTCACAGCTGCTGGAGATACGCGTTTCAATAGGGGCTCTCACGAAGATGAATGGGTGTAATGAAATCAAGTGCTGACTTCTTTATGAAGTGCTAAGATGCACTACTTCGTCAACGAGGCAATCGAAACTAGAATTATGCCACTCCTTTCCCTGTGTAATCATGTCTCACAACGCAACGCGCGCAGTGTTGTATGCCGGGATTTCTGTAAGCACTTTGTTCTAGGTGGTGTGGCTTCAACCCGCTCAACAAAGAAATGTTAGGTCTCTTTAAGCGAGAGTTGCATCGGTGCTGAGTCAGCCTGCTCTATTTGAGGTGGTGCTTGAGTTAGATGCAACCGACTTGGTAGACCTCACTGCATGCCCTTGGCCCCGAATCTCAAAACAATTGTCAATTTTAATGACAGATTCGGTGCAATCCAAAAGTGTCGACAGCTCGACTTATGCTAGCCCGTTCTTCTAGTCCTCAATGTACAAAGCAACTAGCAATTCAGTTGAGTTGCAAATTCACCAATCAAATCCCAGAATAGCCTAATATCATACTAGTTTCTAGACCATATCAAAATCGGGACTGCGTGCGTGCTCTGTCCTTTCCAAGATTGTTTCTCAAGACCCATGCCATTTGCTAAGTCTTGCAGGCTGGCGAAAGCCAGCCTGCGCAGATCTGCAAACACTCATCGCTTCCGTAACCCGTTTTTTGTACTTACAATAGATTTATTGCAGCCTAGACTTGAGCGAACTGACCTGCCCGTTACGATAATTAGCACTATCCCCAAAGAGTACAGCAATAGCATCAGGATTTATAAAGAATTAACTGATTACTGAAGAACTATGTGTATAACTCTCAAAACAACATATCAAAACGACACTGTCAAAGCGTCAACTGCTAAAACTGAAGCCGCTATTTCATATAATTCTACGTCGTTTCAAAAAACAAAATCATCCTAGTTTTTACCATCTATAAAAAAAATAAACCTCGCAATTGAGTGTAAAAACTTGGCATCACCCAATTCAAACAGCATAAAAACGTAGCATTTCACAGCGCTGTTCACACCGAATTTTCGCGCAGCCTTCGAATCACACACACAAAAATACTTTTAGCAAAAATAAAAAAAAACATGAAATCACAGGCAAAAGTCAAAAGTTGATTCGTCCACGGCCTCTGCCGGAAGTGTAGTAAATTTCTCCCTGGGGGTCCACATCTATGAATAGAGTCGGGGTCGTCGGGCACCCTTCTTCTGGGTCTGCATTGGGCTTTGACGTCCACGACTGAAGATCCGTCACCGAATTTTTCATGGCCTGCGCAAAGAGGACACAAGACTTATTTCCCAATTTATTACCGGGCTAGAGAGCGGCTGCCCATACTACAGTCCCTCGAACGGTTTTCGAATGATGTGTAGCGTCATATCCTGCATCTACTTTAAAAGTGGTGCAGGAGTAGCAACAAATGACGTCAGAGAAGCCGGAGCGTCATGCTGTTGGATGTGCGGATCCTGGCGGTTTGGCATAGAAGTCCCGGCAAAAAGTTCTAGAGGACGCGAGTGTCACTGCCGTCGCGGAATCACAACTTTTGGCTATTAAAGTTCGCGTGGATTGCCAAGCGGGAAAGTGACTCGCAGCAGAACAGACATCTGCCACATTCATCATCGCTGCTATTACATCGCCAGAATCGCAGTAGGCGGAAGCAGACACTTTTATGAGTTTATGACGTCATCAGGCGGAATGGAAGGAGCACTTTTAAGGAAGCGGTAAACACACCAATCGGAGATGTGTTCAGGCACCATACGCATACGACCTTTGCTCTCCTCTAAGAACAATGTATTGATTCTAGCCACATGGGAGTGCCACTATACGCTACTCGTCACTGTACTGCCCGAGCCACCCTGAAGAGCTCCTTGGACCACCGTGACTGAAAATGTGTGCCAATATACTCATTTGAAATAACGGTACCCTGTTGATCGAAATTTTTCTACTTACTGTAAGTAAACGTCTGAATTGCAGACAAATGTTCATTAAAAAACTAAAAGAAAGAGGCGTTCCGCGCAAGTTTCTACAGGCAGGCGGCCTAATGATTCGTAGAAATAGATATGACGAAAATATTCCCTGGAGAAGGGGAACAAGAGGGACAAAGGACAAACACAAATCTCCAAACACAGCTAGGTGACTGGTGCGCGACCGAAAAAATCAGCCTGGTCCGGGTATCAAACCCGGAATCTCTTCATTTTGAGTGGAGCGCTCTACCAACTAAGTTAACCAGGGGTTAAACGTCAGTAGAGCAAACAGGTTTTATCAGCTGCCACCAGTCTAACACCAGCAAGGGTGAAAGGCTCGCATTTTAAGGTTATGATTATAATGCAATTAAATGCAAAGGTGCAAGCGAGGTGAAAAAAAATTAGGAAAATAATTCCTGGAGAAGGGGAACAAGGGGGAGAAAGAATAGATAGTTTGGAATTTTCTCCAACTTTCTCCCGGAGCGAAAGGCTAACACTGGTAGGTGTTACACTCATGGAATGATCCACGCCGACGAACAGCCTCCTCCTCTTCCATAGGATGTCCTCACTCACGGATGGCGCACTCTCAACAATAGATCTATCACTAAATCACCCAATCAGCGACAATAACGCCGTCATTGTAGGTGTACGCGCCGGACGTGTTCGGTGCGTAAAACAAACGACGTGAAACAAACATTAAAAAAAAAAAGAAAGCACCAAGTGCACACGCGTCCACCGGTAAATGGGCGCTAGTGAGCTTGGAAATGACAACCCTTTTGAATACACCTACACAGATGGGCTTTGGTTTCTCACACCAGGTGAGGCCAGTGCGCGTGCGCAGAAACCATATGCGCCTAAGATGAAGCGGCTGCGCATGCGCGGTGCAGTTGAGTTTGAAAGGCAAACATCCTAGTCAAAGAATGTGACTGGTTGGGTAGAAATTTAGTAAAAAAAAATATGCTCAGACCAATGCATGAAAGAAGCGTCCCGACGTCTCAAACCCCACTTGCTTTCATCTCCAGGGTTGACTGAATCGCACAGGGAAAACAGCACGGGGCAGCTAGCAGCAGTTCTCGTCTTTTCGTCAGCGAAGAGCAACCCTTTTATGTGCTGATTTAGTAAAACTTTATTGAGCCGTAAAACTAAAAGGCGAAGCTAGACGAAAATATAGAATTCATTGAGGCACACAAAAACCAGAAACAATACCAAAAGACAATTTAAAGTTTATAGATGCTAAAAACCAAAGGTATTGTTACAATGCCATTCAAAATGCAGATAAGCAAAAGAGTGAAGCCAAAATACCCAAATAAAAATTCGTAGAGATGTCAAATCACAAACAATGTTAAGAAACACAATTCAACATTCCAAGAGAAGTACATTAATACCATTTTCTATTTTTTGTTTACTTTGTTTCAACTTTTGAAGTAGTGTAAATTTTCTGGAAGTTCATTAAAAAGACTTGGTACATAATATTGCCAGAACTTCATGCCATAGTTGGTGTATAGTCTTGGAATATGAAAGTTTGTTTTCCTAAAATGTACTCTTTGGTGTATTTTTACTCTAATTCACTCCTCAAATAATATTTATTATCCATAGTTATTTATATTTACATATATTTATTTGAGGATATTGACACGAAGATATTTCTATAGTATTTATATATGCTGATTCAGTTAAAACGTTAAGATAACGGAGGAATCAGGGTAACAAATGCACGGACAAAAATATTTGAATTAAGAATTGAAAAAAAAAGCAATAAGTGCAAGAAAAACCCTCAGAATATATCATTAAAAGGAGAGCACAGACAACCCCGAAATAGGGTTACCGTTAAAAATTAGACTATCCTAAATGAGATTTCGTACAAGGCAACTCAAGCAGTGCGGAAAAAAAAACATCAGAGAAACTTGTAATATTGTAAATCAAATTATTGGGAAACCTTCTAACGTTAGTGTAGTGTAGAGGAATGTATAAAAAATGGGTATAACTAATTTAAATACCTTGCGCAACAACTTCAATAATGCTTTTGTTTAAAAGGAACGAGACTTTCGTTGTAAGCATGTAACACTATGGGGAAACAAGCCTACTGGGACATTTTCCCATCTCTGCCTACTTGCCACAAATAACAGAATCGGACTTACATAATATAATCAGAGATGTACTATCGGGGGAAAATGAAATGCGAACCAAAACGCTCGTGGCTCGCGGTACAGGCTGCGGCGCCTGGAAGTGAGCCTAGGGGCGAGGGCATGTTTCCTACTCTGATGTGTTTACGCCCTTCGCTCGGCGCTCCCCAAGCTTCGGCATTCCGCCCCTTAAGGCAAATTCACACTTCCCCGTTTTCTTAGGTTACGTTACGTTACGAAATCTAAAATCACAGGCTGCGCCGGGGTGCTAAGGTGCGGGTCCCACTAAGATGTGCTCGACCCTCGCGCGGCGCGTCTGGGACTTCCGCGTTTGCCGGTGGCGCGCTGTAAGTGCCGTCACTCGGGGTGCTTTTGTGTTGACACCTGCGGCTTGCCTGCGGCGCTAGCAGGTCGATGTAGGAGCAGCAGCAAGCTGCTTGCGCGCGCGAGGAGGAGAAGGGGCCACGGGCGCGCGCCAGCGGAGAAGGGGCCACGCGAGGAGGAGAAGAGTCAATGGGCGCGCGCCAGCGGAGCACGCCCACGGCCTCTTCTCTTCCTCGCGTGCGCAGATTTTATTGTTTGTTATACATAACGTAATTTTATATTACCGGTACTTATAGCAAAACAGCGTGACCTACGAGAAAGAAGAACCAGTTGCGACACATGACGAGTGCTTACACTCAACTGAAGGTTGCTACTAAAATATTTAGTATATAATATATGAGCGCATCCATACGTCCACTCCCAGAGCTCGTCCATTAATCTCTTTAGTTCTTCAAGCTCGTATGCCTCGCTGCGAATGCCATAATGCAGGTCTACTAACTCGCGCACTGAGCAAGCATTTTCCTTGATTGTAGTGACTTGAGCCTTGAACAATACGTCACTCTGTGCAGATTCTGGTCCGATCTGTCCAGCGCACTCATTATTTATCGTTTCGTGTATTGGATGCCTGCAGCGACATCTCTTCAGCGCTGTCATTAATTATCCCCTTGTGTATCGCAAGGGCGAAAAAAAAGTTGAAACATTTTGTGCACAGAAGACCCGTAGTGCTTGATGATGTGTCACCGGAACCACGCGGAGGCTCCAGTGAACAACGCGCCACGCGAGCTTTCTGAGAAATAGTGAAACGTCATAGACGTGAAAAAAAATTCGTTTACTGGCACAACCCTACACATTTAAAAAAAAAAAAAAATGAATGCTGAAACAGACCGATGCGGATGCCTCGGTTTTGATAAGCAACGAGTATGTTTTCGTGCGAGGTTATCAGTCGATTCTTATACAAAGCGGGGAATTGCTCGCTGACGCTCTCTTTGGTAACCACCGATATGCCAGGCGTATCAATTCCGGAGCGGAATAAATTCATCACCCTGTCTGAGCAGGGCCTATCGCAACCCAGGTTAAGCGGCCGCCCGGTGTCGACCGGGCGACAGTGCGGCGACACAAAAGCACCCCGAGTGACAGCACTTACAGCGCGCCACCGGCGAAACACGAAGTCCCAAACACGCCGCGCGAGGGTCGAGCACATCTTAGTAAAACCCGCACCCTCGCACCCCGGCGCATTTTCATTAGTTCTCAGGGACCTTCCAGGTGGAGCAGCCTGTGTCGATGGCCACGCGTTCCGGCGTTCGGGTTTCATTCCGTGCTGACAGTACGCAAACAATCTAGCTATGTGGCCCTTGAAATCCAAGTCGCGTGCGAGCGTCGCGCCCGCTGTGATACACTGTAGATCCACAAGTGATGATGTTTGAGGGAAAGGTGCAGGCCTTCTTTTTTAGGCGGTATTGGCAAGACCGTGAGCCAAGAGCGAAACATCTTTCTAAGGCTACTCACTGTAACGAGGTCAACGTCCACGCACACAGTGGCAGTCTGTTCATGATAACGTATAGCGGCTACCTCCGACCATTGGCCTTGGCACGTCGAACCGCCACGGAGACGCCAAGATTCCAGCAGTTCCTCTCCTCTCGTCTGTTGCGCTCGGCAGTAGAGGTACTTGGGCTCCGTCGTCGGCCGCCTCTCCCCGCACATCGACGCCGGCCTGCAGCTTGCGTTGGGCCTCGGCTCGATGTGCCAGTCCTCCAACTCGTCTGCATCCGGAAACCCCGTTGCACCCAGAACCACTAAGAGCTACCCTTGACATTTGAGCCACCTTCCTGCCTAAAGGAAAGCTACGGCGCTTTTTCGGGCTACCCAAACACACTTTCGGAATACTCGAGCTTTGTCTTTTCCGGCATTGCTGTTTATTATACATAAATTCAAAGTACACAATGAGAAAAGGCCAAATGAAGGTGGTGCCAAAGCAGCATTAACATTTTCCCGCGCTTTCCGGTGGGATGATGTTGCATGTTGGATAACTTGCAAGTCGAGCGGGTAGTCCAAACAACGCAGTATTTAGCGCATATTTTTTCGTGTTGCTGGCAAAAGCTTAACCGCCATTTGTTCCACACTACTGTCGGGAACAAGCTGCAATGCCCCCAAACTGCCCCATATTACAACATCTGGCGTCACGTTTACAGTGTTGCCAGTGGAGCCTCTCAGACCGCAGTTGAAACTTAAATAGAATCGTGAAAAAAAGTCACTTTAAGGCCACGGTCCCACTGAATGTGGCAGTTTAGGTACTTTTTGGCAGGTCATTACTCATTTCCTTTTAAATACTGTTTTGTGGGATTGATGTCATTCAAAAGGCAATGCAATCCTCTTTCATTTGATATTATATATGTATTGGTTTATACTGTTCATGCGCATTTGTAGCGTTGCGAATATGATGGCGCGGACCCTTAGGCGGCAAGGTTGGCCCTTGCCGCCTAAGAGTTGAAAAAGGAAGGAAGAGAGTGTAGAAGAAAAGAGAAAGAGGTGGGAGGAAAAGTGAAAGAAGGAACAAGAGGGTAGAAGAGGCGACTGACTGAATCATCCTGGTCGGGCCAAGCCAGGACACCCGTCTACGAGAAGCAGGGGCCGAAGCGGTGTATTGCCTCGCCCGGGGGGCCCCGAAGGGTCCAAACATACCCCGGGCTCAGCTCAACCACCAGGGTCCCCTTTTCCCCGGACACGGGTACGCCACGCACAGCCAGGCGTGGGTGTGTAAACCCACATAGCTCGGGGTTCGCGGTGGCGCCACTCACCAAGCACCTACCGAGGCAGGTGCCCCCTGCGTGCGGGTATGGTGGCCCACGTAGCTGGGGTCCGTGGAGGCGCCACTCTCCAAACACCTGCTTTCACAGGTGCCCCCTGCGGGGTCTGGCCCAAAGTCAAGGCCGACGTTCGTGATTGGGTACGTTCCTGTCTTGCCTGCCAACGTTGCAAAGTACAGCGACACACACGAACACCGCTCGGAGTGTTTCCTCTTCCGTCACTACGTTTCGAGCAGGTGCACGTGGACATCGTCGGACCCTTGCTCCCATCACGCGGTTTCACCTAGCTATTGACCTGCGTCGACCGTTTCTCCCGATGGCCTGAAGTTTACCCGCTCGGAAACATAACGGCCGAGACGGTCGCCAGAGCTTTTCTATTCACCTGGGTAAGCCGCTTCGCAATACCTTCCACGGTGACGACCTATCGAGGACGCCAATCTGAGACCGCTCTATTCCGTCAACTCACGTCCCTTCTCGGCTGCTCCCGTACGCGCACAGCAGCTTACCATCCTGCAGCAAACGGCCTCATGGAACGCCTTCATAGGCAGCTAAAATCAGCACTTCGTACACAGTCGTCTCCCGATGCCTGTGTCGACAACATGCCCATTGTGCTGCTTGGGTTGCGTTCAACGCTCAAACTTGACCTGGGGAGTAAGGTGGCTGAGCTCGACTACGGTGCTCCGCTACGCCTGCCTGCGGACATGATCGAGCCGCCTATCATACCAGACAGCGTGGATCCCGCATCCTACGTCCACAAGTTAAAGCAAGCAATGTCAACGCTTCGCCCAGTTCCATCACGCCAACAAGCGCAACCGAAGGTTTTCCAACATCCTGCACTGGCTGAGGCTACACACGTTTTCGTCAGGAAGGATGCACCGCGGAAGCCTCTGCAAAGCCTGTACGATGGACCATTTCCTGTCCTGGAAAAATCACCAAAATACAATACCCTGTTGCTTCGAGGTAAACGCGAAAGCGTCACAATCGACAGACTCGAACCGGCTTTCATCTCCTCCTTCGATTTACCAACGTCCAAGCATCAGGATAACACACCAATAGGGAGTATTCACTAGACGCCATATTTGTGGGTGCTGTTTAGAGCGCATGTATATATATACGAAACGTATTTATTATATGTACAAAGGGGATTCGTCACATCCTCTTGAGTAGCATCATCTGGAGTGACGTGGAGGGGAAAGGAAAGGGGAAAGGGGGTCATACATGCCTCGCCACCCCTGAAAGACGGAGAAAGTCTAACAGGGAGTCGAGGATCTGCTTCCTGTGCTGGTTTGCGAGGTCCGGAAGGGTCCACTCTTTATATGTTGTGGGTCTTCTTGCCTGTGGGGGAAGCTTCTTCCACGCTGCTTCGCGATACCGCGAACTTTCAGCGCAGTCTCACACGAGGTGGAAACATGTTGCCGGGACACCGCAGTATTCGCAGTTGGGGTCAATGCCTAGGTCGTTCGGGTCTGTAGGCTTATAAAATCTAGCCTGCCAGATGGGCGTGATGGCCGTATTTGTTTGGAGCCGCCTGATGCTCACCTCCTCCCACCGGTTGTATTCCGGCGGGATCGGATAAGAATCTGGCGGAAGAAGGGAGATGAGCCTGAGTTTTCGGGCAAGCCGCTCCTCTCTTTTTATCTCGTCAGGGTCAGGTGGAATGTCAGGCCTTTCGTCTTGTTCTTGAGGTGCGAGGAGAGGATCGTGGCCTTGTGAGGGCAGGGTACATGCGTTTAGCTGCGCCCTCGCGGCCTCGTTCGCCCTCTCGTTTCCAGGGATGCCTTCGTGGACCGGAATCCAGTCTATAACGACGATGACGTAGGGTTTTGATTTCTTAATAACGCTTCGTATTTGGAGCGCGATGTCATTCTGCGAGCGGCATCGTTTGCCTTCACGGAGTGCTTCTTGCGAATCTGTGTAAATAATTACACTGGCTCGTTGGGGATTGTCTGTGGCTTCCTTGACGGCTTGCAGTATTGCCAACAGCTCTGCCGCCTTGGAGCTGCTCGTCTTGTACGTTTCTCCTCTCCATGTTTTGCTGCGGGTGGGTGAGCTCCATGCGATGCATGTGCGTCCAGCCTCATTTCTGGCCGCGTCGGTATAGAAGATATCGCTATCGCCTCCGAGTTGTTCAATCTTTTTTAGGTGTTCTTCACTCTGGTGCTACCGCCTCTTCTTATGGTCTTTTCCTTGGTTTTGGGGGATTGGCCTACTTGTAGAGACATCCTCCGTTTCCCACGGGGGCGGCGGATGTGTTGCAATAGTTGTTGTGTCAAGGTCCGTGGCCTTTTCTATTTTCTGGAAGATGACTCTACCATGGTCCGAGCGAGAGAGCCTTTTGAGCTGTCCCAGCACCATTTCGTCGGCAATTTCTCGGACCTTGTTGACTTGGGCAGCCTTCTCCAGCTTGGCGATAGGAGTGAACTTGGGAAGACCCGCGATGACTCTCATGGCGCTTCTGTTGAGTATATTGAGGGTCTCTTCTTGCACTCTATTAAGTCGGAGGTAGCTGAGGCCGTACACCGCCTTCGAAACGAGGAGGGCTCGGTGTAATCTCTTTAGTAGATCTGCCTGTGCTCCCCAGGCCTTCGTCGTGAGCTTTCGAAGTAGGTTCAGTCCATCCGACCATTGGGTTTTTGTTTGCTTCATCCAGGTCGCAGCTCCTCCATTTTGCTCAAAGGTGACGCCTAAGATCTTGAGGTTGGGGGCCTTTAGGATGGGGGTTCCATCGATTTTAAGTTGAATTTGTTTGTCGAAACGTGTGGTTTTGTGTTTTGTGACGATCATAAAGGAGGTCTTTTCAGGCGAGAGATGGAGGCCTGATTGTCTCGCAAAGGCCTGTGTTACATCCAGGGCTTTTTGCATTGTTTCTTTTTGCTTTCTGGCAATCCCTTTGACGGTCCAGAGTGTAACGTCGTCCGCGTATATAGAAAAGTTGATGTTGTGAATCGCATCCAACGCGTTCGCTAGGTCTGTCATAGCCATGTTGAACAGTGTTGGGGATATCACAGCACCCTGGGGGACGCCGGTGTTGTTGTGCCGCCAGGGGCTTCTGTTTCCACCAATAACTATTTGATACGTTCGCTCCTTGAGAAACGACTTAATAAAGTTTAACATGTTGCCTCGGATTCCGCGTCTTTGTGCTGCTTCGATGACCGTCTTGTGAGGAATGCTGTCGAATGCATTCTTGATGTCTAAGGCAACTATGGTTCTTGGTTGTCTCTTGAACTAGGGCTTCTCGTACACGTCACGATGTATCATTGCCAAGCTGTCCTGGGTGGACAAGCCAGGTCTGAAACCCGTTTGCATTGGATGCAGGTCACCTCGAGTCTCGAGGATCCATGAAAGCCTCGTTTGAACCATCTTTTCTAGAATTTTGCACAAGTTCGATGTTAGCGAAATAGGCCTGAGATTTTGTAGGGTGTTGAGTGGCTTTCCGGGCTTGGGGATCGGGATGACCGTTGATCTCTTCCACTCAGCCGGGATTTCTCCGCCGTCAAAGATGTCGTTGTAACTTTGGAGGAGTTCTTCAAGTTGTTCTTTAGGCAAGTTTCTTAGTGCCGCGACTGTGACTTGATCGGGTCCCGGTGCCGAGTTGGTATTGGCTGCCGTGAGTGCCTCAAGGAGCTCGCCCATGGTGAATGGTGCGTTCTCGGGTGCGGGGTCTTCAACTTGAAGTGGCTGATAGATTTCGGCCTCCGGGGGTGGATGCTGCTGCGGAAAGAAGAGAGTTCCTGCCTGATCGGCAAGTTGTTCTTCTGTGATCTTGAGTTTCAAGGCGATGTTGCTGCCTGTGTTTTGTGCCTTAGTCTTGCCCGCAAGGCCGCGGTATGTCCGCCAGACCCTGCGTAGTCCCGCCTTCTCGTTAAACGAGTTGCATAGTGTTCTCCATTTTGTTCGACAGAGCTCGTTGGCGTAGCGTTTTGCCTTAGCCGTCGCCTTGTTTAGGGAAATCTTGTTGCCTAAAGTCTTGCGTTTCCTGTACTTCTTGAGAGCTTCGAGTCTCGTGTCCCATAGGTTCACGAGATGTAACTCTGGAGTCGACGTGTCTTCTTTCACTTTGTAAACCGTTTTGGCTTTCTTAACCGCCTGGACAATCCTTTCTGCCAGGGGAGTGTCGTTGAGATCTTGAACGTGGGTGCGAAAAGCGTCCCACTTGATAAAACATACTTTTTTCTTTGGTGCGACACTAAGTGGAAGAGCAATTTTGATGGGCAAATGATCACTACCCATGGCATCTGGTAGCACACACCAGCTCGCTCTAAGTTGTATCGAAGTCCACGTGAGGTCGGGCGTAGTGTCCGTTTGATTGCTAGATTTTGCGAGCCTCGTTGTGATGCCTTTTTCGTTGCGGAGAACGAGCCCCTTTCTTTCACAAGCACGCTTAATGGCCTTGCCACTGTTGTCTCTGGAGTTGTAGCCCCATTCTGTGTGCTTGGCGTTGAAATCTCCTGCCAGTATAGTTGGGGTTCGGCTGTCTATAAGTCTTCGTATCCATGCGTCGTCTAGCTCTGTGGCGCCTGGGCGAATGTAGGCATTAAAAACATCGACGGTCGTGTCTCCCCATCGAATCCGAGTGCCAACCACCTCACGATGTTCGTTGCATTCATTTTTGGTATCGATCTGAGTTTGCGGTAGGGAATTTTTAACGAGGGTGACTGTTAGTTCATAGTTACCATTCTTTCTGACGATCATTGGCTGGAGAAAAGCATTGTACCCTCGAATCTTGAGGTTCTTCACGTTCGCCTCCTGGAGGAGGATAACATTGGGAGCCTTGTCTTTGAGTTTTTCGAGTCTGAGCTTAAGCTCCGAAAATTTTTTTTGGAGACCCCTGCAATTCCACTCTAGGACCCATACGTTAGTTATTTTCTTTCTTTGGCGTGGCGGTTTGGGTCTGGATGCCGAGGCGCTACTTGCCATGCTGTTTGCTGATGAGTGCGTAGACGAGGTCGCATAGCTTGTCAACCTTGCTTTCGAGGGATCCGACCTTTTCTTCAAGCGTGTCAATTCTACCATGGGTGGCTTGTACTTCCGCGATCCATCCCAAGGGAGACGACGCGTCCGAGCTGGTGTTGCTTCCTCCGCTCTGATGTAAAGGGTAGTTCCACGCATTGGAGCTAAGGGGCTGCATGGCTGATGGCAGAGTCGGAAAATTCTTAAAGGATTGCAGAAACTCCGGCGAAGGTGTTTGTTGGGACGAGGTTTTTGTTGATTGACCACTCGCGTAGGAGCTGTTGCTCTGCAAGTTCTTGTATGGAAGTTTCACTTTCTTGGGTGGGATCGTGCGCTTGGGGCAATCATTGCTCGTGGCAGCGTGTGCCCCTCCACAGTTGACACATTTGGGTTGCAGCTTACAGTTCTCGGACGCGTCGTGTTCATGTCCGCAACTGCTGCAGCGCTTGATATTTATAGGACAGACGTCGGCTTTGTGTCCAAGGAGGTGACAGTTATAGCACACCAAGGGCCTAGGTCTGTATGAGGTTACCCTAAAGGCCTCGCAGCCGTATCGGACGTAGTTTGGTAGGGACCGGCCTTCAAAGGTAGTGAGGACCGTTCTTCCTGACTGGCCGATGATTCTGGCCGAGGAGATCTGGTGGGTTTTGCACTCGAGTTCTTTTGTTAGCGAATTGGGAGTCTCGTCGTTGTCGTATCCTCGCAGATAAATGACTCCCTTGATTTGCGAGCTTGAGGTTGCCACGTATGGCTTCATTTCAAGCGCTTTTCCTTTGAGGTCGATTTTGCCTATTGTCATGAGCTTGTCGATGGCTTCACGGTTCTTCGTGGTGATAGCGATGGTGTTGGAACGTTCATTCGTGTGAACTGAGCATTCCTTGTCGCTTACGCCGGTCTTGGTAATAGCGTCGCGGATGTTCTCGCTCGCAATGTTGTAAACGTCTTCGCGACACACGGGCTTAAGGACGACCGTGTGCGTGGGTGTCTGTGACGTGGATTTATCGGATCGGTTGCGTCGGCGACGTCTCGTGTATTGCTGCCACGTGCCATCTTGGTTGTCTTGTTCCATGGGGGCCGCAATACCTTCGCCTTCGGCGAGATTTTGTGTGCCCTGGCTCGAAGCTTCGGTGCCAGGAGTCAAATGTTGTGACTCGGTGTTGTCGCTGGAGATTTGGTTCATGTAGTTGTAGAACGCGTTTTTGTTCTGCAAGAACATTGCTATGTCTTTTTCGTGCTCTTCATAAGCGGTGTACTTCTTTTTGTTCAGCTCTATGCGAGCGTATTCTTCTTTTCTTTCTCTGAATGCCTGGAACTCTGCCCAGTCCTCGTCGGAAATAACGAGTCCTACCTTCTTTGAGGCGGAAGCTTCCTCCTGCGTTCTTGAATATGGCCATGTTTCTTTTTGCGGGTCGAACTTTCCCCGCGGCTTGAAAGTCCTGTGTAGTGGCTGGGAGGTCCTGAAGGTCCTCTTCGATGCCTTTGACTTCCAGGGATAGAAGAGGGGGTCGGGTCCAGGGTTTCTAACGGATCGTCGGGTCCCGAAATCGGGATCCGGCGGTGGGCTTGTTAGCTGTGAACCCAACGTTCGATGAGCCTTCTTCCTCCCTAGCGTTCACTCTCCCCTTTAGAGCGCATGCTCAGAACGAGCTCAAATCAATAGGCTACTAAGACCGGCACTCTTGATGGCGCGGGATGCACGTTGCAAAAGAACTGTCGAAGCTCGCCGTCAGCACGCGCTCAGCCCGGTCGTGCGCTCAGCATTCGCGCGCACAACTATGGCCGCCAGTGATAACTCCTTATTAATAAAGGGGCGGTGCAACGATATTTGTTTTGAGCGTTTTTCACTTTGTATGAGCTTACTGGCACTAGTGGGACCCAAGTACACTCGCACGCAACGCCACTGACCAAGAAACCTCTTTGTTGCGGTGTAAGTTCAAGGAGAAAGCGAGCGTTTTCTTTCAATCTCTCCTTCGCAAATTTTGATGACGTACCCTGGTGGTAGCAGCATCCTCCAGGGACGATATTTGAATGCGGCTCATAGACTGGACCCGAGCATTGCGTGAGCACTCGATTTGGGCTCGTGATAATTGATAGCTCGAGAAGCATTCGGGTAGTGGCCCGTGTCCAATCGCTGCAACGACAATAGCCGAGCCATAACAATGTCTGGAAATCAGCGCGTGTCCTGTGCTTTGCCAACCCCAGCGTGTGGCTATGATCAACATTGGCGGCATATGATCGGCTCCAGATCGCGTGGCCGCTTGTTCTGGCTGCGAGTTGAGGGGGCGAACGCTGCTCGTTTTTCTTTAATTTTTTTTTTTTTTTTCTGGGACTTCTATGGCATGGGGTGAATAACGAACGCGTGTTTCATAGGTCATTAACGTCAGGGATCCGTTCTAAGCGGTATTTGCGCAAAGTACAAAAATTGTTGCATCGCCCCTTTAAGGCTGAACTCCACGGAACGGATTATGTGACGAATAACTGGCGAACGCCGCCCGACGGCACGCTCGTTTTGCGCGCGACGTAGCAGCCACTGTGTTGATTCCAAGCGCAGAGCGAAAGCCGCCGGCCAAAATTCGTCGGTTATTCGCAGCATATTCGTCCCATGGAGTTCAGCCTTTAGCGGCGAGATGTTTCGGTGGCGCCCTCGTTCGGTTACCTTTCGTGACGTCATTACCTTGCGAACAACAAGTTCGATGGTGTTTGTAATGGGCATGGTGGAAGCCTGAAAGCATAGCGCTCTCAAAGCAACACTGCCAACACCGTCAAAATTGAAGTTCTTTCATTCCTCTTATTTCCGCCGATGAGACATCCTTTGCTGAGAAGACTGAGCCCAGACGAACGGAAGGTATTTTGACTTCCTCTGTGCTTCTTCTCAATAGGCCTTTATTTATGATCCGTAGGCTTACGGGTCCCTTGCGGACCTGGCCGCAGCCTTGGGCCACCCCTACGAAGGCGGTGGGCCACAACAGTCAACGCAGGCCACGCCCGGCATTGAAATGACCGACCTTCCCGAAAACCAACTTTTATCCGAAACTCCGTTTTCTGAAGAAGGCACTGGACAGCTGCAGAACACTCCGCTTCTGATGCAAGTCAATCTACCCTACCACCAAGTATTGTCAACGCCGGAGGTGAGTCACCTTTTTCAAGTCCTGGCCGGCGTCATTGAGCGACAACCGGCGTTCCTGGAAGCTCTGCAACAACTCGTTGCTCGATTCACGCCACAACCACAAGAAATAGTTGATAACCCGAACCGGCCGACGCCTCATAAAACAAGTCGGAGAGGTGACGAAGAACCTACACAAAGGACCCAGGAAATGCAAGATGGCGGCCATCTCACACCGGTACGCTTGACAGAACAAGATGGCGATCGGCCTCCCCAAACCAGCGCACCCCCGCTCAATGAAGGCATATTTCAAGGACACCCTCTGAAGCGGACGAAACCACCGGCACCACCAAATTTGTTGCCGGCCTCCGAGACAAACGACGACAAAGAATGGCCGCTCCTAGGAATTTTCTCACTAGAAAAGAAAATTGAGCTCACAGCCTATGAGAAATGCCGACGAATCTACACCGAGGTTGTTCCCCGTGCAAACTGTGGTGCTTCGCTCCGTCGGAAAGAAAGAAGTAAGTGCATTCACCGGAAAAGAAATCCGCGAAGCCCTTGAAAGTGCCGGTACTCAAGCCCAAGCCGACTACACCGTCCATCCGAATGAGAAGGCAAATGCCCTAGCCATTACTACCAGAGACCCTCTCCTCACAGAGAAGCTTCTGAAAATCAAGGCAATCCGCCAAGGGGAGGACACTAACGCGCTCCAACCCTACAAGGCTCTTGCCGGGAACCAATGTCGCGGAGTCGTGTACCTACGCGGTCAGAACAACGAGGTGACTCCTGAACAACTCCAGGAGGATATTGAGTGCAGAACTCACAAGCTGGTGGCAGCACGCCCATTGGGGACGAAGGGAAACACGATACTTGTCACATTTGAAGGCAGAACTCGCCCCCAACGGGTGAGTTACATGCACGAAGTCCTCCCCGTACGTGAGTACCGCCCGAGACCACTCGTATGCTTTAAATGTCATGCGATTGGACACAAAAAGGACGTTTGCCCGCGAGAAAAGGAGCGCTGCGGAACTTGCGGCTCTGAGCACGATGGCATGGAGAAGTGCTCGCAGATTCCGAAGTGCGCAAACTGTGGCTGGGCCCACGTGGCCACCAGCAATGAATGCCCGAAGCGCGCCATTCCTCCGCGGCGCCCCGCCAAGAAAACAGGTGAAAATTCGGCGCAAGGGATTGATAAACCCATTTTACCACCACCGGCGGGAAGACCGGCGGGCCAAGATGCCGGGACGTCGTATGCAGCAGTGACGATGGGAGCCTTTCAACCTACGGTATCACCGGAGTATCCGGCCCAACGGCTGGACACGGCGACACAGGTCCTACAACTCCAATATGCGGGCTTTGCTCGGATGGAGAAGCAACTGGCCGAACTCACGACAGCCATCCACAGACTCATAGACACTCGTAACGACAGACAATAATCCCCAACAAAAAGGTACAAGCACCCAAAGTGCCTCACCCAAACCCAAACAACACAAGAACCGCGGCAAACTGCAACCATGGATCTTCCAATAGGAACTGCAGTGGGTTGCAACAGAAACTTTATGAACTCAAAACGCGCCTCACTGAGCTTAAAAACGAGACGCCCGACGTTATTCTTTTGCAGGAAGCTAACGTAGAGAAAATTAAGATTAGGGGTTACAACACTTACATAAACCCCAGTATACAAGGACAAACATCTAATTTTGGAATTGTAACCACTCTTGTAAAGAAAACACACCCACAGACACAACTCAACTCAGAGGCAGCGTGTTCTGACGACCGTGAAGTTGTTTCCACGAGGGTCAAAATTAAGAACACACCCATTGATATACATAACACATATATCAGACCAACCGGGAACCCAAATGAAGCCAATTGGATCAAAGACCTAGTGAAGAAGGACAAGCGTACTATACTTGCGGGGGACTTCAATGCTAGACATACCGCGTGGGGATATCCGAACAAGAACGCCCGGGGCAAACATCTAAAAAAGCCTGCGTCGCAGCCGGTCTTCACCTCTGCACCGAACAAGACACCCCCACGCGGCTGGCCAAAGCTCCAACCAAAACGACACGTCCCCCGACCAATTGGACCTCTTCAAATCTACGGGTCCAGTGGCAAGTGCAGGCCGATCCAATGGGCAGCGACCACCTTCCCATTCATATACGGCTTCTCATACGCACTTCATCCCGGCGGCAGGTCACTTTCACAAAATGGGACAGCTACCGCACCGCCATTACCCGCCTCGCCGGCGTCCCCTTCGCGGAACGCATCCAACACGCGCTACGGGAGGCCCGCACTGAGTACAACGTGAAGGAAGACACACCGCAACCCGACTTGCACCTTATCAACTTGTGGGACAGGCGACTGGAGGCCCTTATGCGCTACAGAACCAGGAGGTCCCTCCAGAACAAGATCCGCCTGAATCACGCCACGGCCGAGGCCAAGAAATACACAATCGAGCTCTGCCGTACCAACTGGCGGAAACTGTGCGACTCCTTTATCCTTTATAACGAGCGCATTGGCTACCGTGCGCTTTGGCGGGCCTATAAAGGGCTCGCGGGGAAAACAAAAACCTGCAACACCGGAAGCAACTTGGCCCTCCGCCTCGACATTTCCGAAGAACAACTCGCAGCAGAGGCGGGAAATTATTTCTTCCCGCAGCAACCCGAGCCGCCCCAAACAGATGTCTACGTCCGGCAGCCCATACAAAACGAACACCCGGCGGACGCTTTCTTCACGCTCGCCGAGCTCCAGGACGCTCTCGCGACAGCACGAGCAAGGTCGGCACCTGGCCCGGACCTCGTTACTATCTCCGCGCTCCGGAACCTTCCGTCGGACGCCATGAAGGAGCTTCTTGACATCTTCAACGCCATCTGGAGGAGGGTGAGCTACCTCCCGAATGGAAGAGATCTACAGTGATCCCTATTCCCAAGCCTGGCAAGGCTCCCAACATGGTGGCCAACCTTCGCCCAATCTCCTTGACGTCAAACCTGTGCAAAGTTCTAGAGCGCATGGTCGATGCTCGTTTGTCCTGGATGCTCGAGTCGACTGAGGCCTTTCATCCCAGGCAAACGGGCTTCCGTTCTCACCTCTCGACACAGGACAGCCTACTCATGCTTTACCATGACCTCTACGAGCGCCGGCTCTTCAAAAGCCAGCCGCGTACGCTTGTGGCCATTGACTTACGCAAAGCCTTCGATTCCATACCACACAGCACCGTTGTGAATGCAGCAAAGAGGCGAGGTATTCAGGGCCGCCTCCTAAACTTTATCAAAACATTTCTCCAAGACCGAACGTTTCAGTTGTCCATCGGTCAAACCAAAAGCCAGTGGAGAACTAACAACATTGGAGTTCCCCAGGGGGCGGTCCTGTCGCCGCTTCTTTTTAACCTTGCTATGGTGGACCTGGCTCTCGCCCTCGAAGCCGTCCCGCAAATTCGCTTTACAATCTATGCGGACGACGTCACCCTATGGACGACGACAGGTGGGGCGGAAAGCCAACAACGCTATATGCAGAAAGCGCTGAACATCGTCACGACCTTCGCCCTCCAATCAGGGCTCGAATTATCAAAGGAGAAGACCACTTATATGGTCATTCCCGGCCGGCGCCGGAGCGCCCGTACAGACATCCAACTGCAGGTGAATGGAGTCCCTATTACCCAGACCGACTCTATCAAATTCTAGGAGTCACATTCGACCGCAAAGGCGGGCGCTATCACCCAAAGCCAGGTCGAGGGGGTAA